>JAGSMT010000706.1:0-72661 GCA_029286875.1 Lamproptera curius
GGGCCCCGGGCGCAAACCCCACGGGGTCAGGACAGGCCGAGATATTTCATCGTCGGCTTGACGTCACGCGGACGCCGCAAACACTTGGGGCGTCCGCAGGGCGTTCCGAGGCCCGAAAAAAGGGGCCCGGATTTTGAGGCCACCTTATCCCAGCGCCGGATGCGCCCAATTATTGAGCGACCCCGGCAGGGCGAGAATCGACCCAAAATTGGTCCAGGCGGTGACGAGGGTCGCCGCAACAAGGCGCGACACCCCGATATCCGCCCGTAGCACCCAACAAACCAACGCCAGAAGGGTCCCAACAACCCGTGGAATTCGACACCTGAGGTCCGGGCCTTCTCGGCCGGGAACCGACACCAGGGAATAGGCCCGATCACCCTTTGAGGTAGGGAGACCCCTGGTCGGGAGCGCCCCTTTGCAGGCCCAGGGAGGGGGAAGCGTTGGCGATGCGAGGACACCGCAAAACACCTCACCCCGAGACACCGATCCTGCCAGGGCCCACCGGGCACCGCGTGACGGTCGACCCCTTGGGCCTTAACGCCCCCGCCAGATTTGACCGACGTGCCCAGGTGCGGACGATGGGGCCGCCAGCCCCGAGTTTTTCCCACATCGTCCAACAGCACATCCCGGGTAGGCGAGGGGAGTCCGCCGGACGCCCCCCTTGGATGAGGACGAGTTGCCTGTCTTCCACCCGTGGTATTAAGGCTTGAAGGACAGGCAGAAACATTCCCCTCGGGTCCAGGGCGTCCCCAGGGGGCGAGGCGTCCCAAGCCATCGACCGGGGGGGTTTGCCCTATTTTTAGAAGGGGTTAAAAATCCTCCGGGCTTACTTGCCTTCCGGGACTGCACCCATCCGTGCCATCTGGGACCATCAAGGTGCCGTGCCTCCGCTGGAATAGCTCGGCGATCGCCCACCATCGCGGCGCTAGATTTGGAGGGGGCAAAGGCCTGTTCATTACCATTTAAGGGCCGCCCCACGGACCAGTTAGCGCCGCCAAAATCCCCCAGCCGGGACGCCCTCGGCATTCCCACTTTGAGCGCCAATTTTTGCGCTGAAAAGGGAGAATTGGCCCCGGGCCCGGGCCGCGCCGTGCCCCGAAACGGGTATTGGCGCCGTGCCACGATGCATTTCGCGCATCGCGGCGATTTCCGGACCAAGACACCCTGGTTTAGGAGGGAGACGTTTGGCCGGGACATCGACGCGTCGCACACCTGCGACATTGCGTCCCGGAACCGTTATGCCTCCCCTCCATCGACAATGACTGGGCGCAGAGCCACGACTGCACTATTACCGCCTCCTTCAGCAGCTCTCGGTCAGGCTTCCGAGGCGCCACCTGGGGCCGTCCGTCCACTGAGTCGGCCAGGGCCGGTATAGGTGTCTGGGAGGGCGAGACCCTGGATGGATCTCAGCGATGATCCGACAGGGGTCTCGACGCCCGGCTCACCACCTTCAGCCACAACATTCGGCGAGCCAGGGGCGGGGCTGGCGAAGCAAACCATCAACGATCGACCCGCCCTGGGCTCGCCCGTATTTACCGAACCCCTGGTAGGACCGACAGCCCGACCTCCAGAACCCACTCCTCGATGTCCTTCCCATGCCGTCTGCCGCAGGTGAACCCCAAACCGGTGATTTGCGTTGAGATCCCGCGACCAGCACAGGAAGGTCCGTAAAGAACGGATCAGTGACTGATCGGTCTAGGTAGCCCCTCCAGAAGTCGGCGAGAGATCTGTTGGGAAAAGTGCATGAAACGGCAATTTCTTTCAACAGAGCGCGCGTGACCTGGACCCAACTTTGCCCGTCCCTCCGGTTGAGGGACCCCACAGCTTGATCCACAGACCACTGCCACCCAGTGTCGGACAGTCCCCAGCAGTTATTGCCGGGGAACGTAATACGGTTCCGACACTACGGCCTGAATCGACCACTGCGCCATGTACTCACAAACAAGAGGTCCTGAGCTCTGTTGCAGTGGTTCAGGCCTGCAGGATGCTTTCCAGCGTATGCATCTTTATTCGATGGCCATTGAATCCCCTCAGCCGAAGCGCTGGGCTTGGAAGCACTTAGCTTCCAAGCGAGGCCTCCCCTGTCCATCCGCCTCCTGTCAGGTTTGGTGGTCATGCAGGCACACTCCCAACTGCAGCCCAGCTGGTTTATTTGCGCCACACAGATACAGCTGCAGCGCGGCTGGCAACCTCTGCCTTTGGTGGCCCAGCTGGCTGCAGCCCGGTAGCCGAGCACTGCGAGGTCGACGCCCGTATGGCACTGCTCCGCTACGTGCCCATTTTCGAGGCAATGGAAACGCAGCCCGTCGGACGCGCCGCAAGCAGTTTCACCTGCGCAGGCGCCACCGATCGGAGGCGCTTCCCACCATCGATTATTTTTTTGTTGCCTGCTCAGACGGCGCACCACTACTCCACCAAGACCCGTGCGGTCTTGGCGGATTCTCCGACACACGTAGGTGACCGAACTGGCCTTTTTCGCTACCGCCTCAGCCACCTCAATCTTTTCACAGAATCCTTCAGACCGGATAGAAGATCCGCGCACCAGGCTGGATACGCCATTACCTCTGGGCCCAACCGGTGGCGGCTTTTCTGCCAGGTGGTTGGCGCCCACCTCCCTCCTGGCGGCCAGAACCAGTTCGGGCCCCGTTGCCCACGCGCGGAACCGAGCCATCAGTTATCCTGCAGTTGCGCCCTTTTTGCGCATCCTGGAGGATGCAGAGATAAGTGACCCCGCACCGCTGCCCGGCTGCGGCTTTATTACTACCAGCCGACGAGGGTAGGAAACTTTTGGTTTCGGCATCCTCTTTTCTGTTTCGTCTCTTTAGGACCAGCGCCAGGCTTGGCAGTTTACGGCGTGACAGAGGTCCACCCATCCGTGGAATGCTCTGGGTGCGCCGACTTGCTGCCAGCGTCAATTAGCATCTAGCTTTCAGGTTGGTCGGGGCCCTTCTTCTTCCCCTTTTGGCCTTCTCTTTATGGGGAAGGTTCCCGAAGAACGTTCCTTCAGCTTGGGCGCCTTCCGCGCCCCTTCGCTGCACAATTAGAGCGGCAGGGGGAGCAGAGGCAGAAGGCAGTTAAGGGCGGCGGAGGCCTCACCACTGCACCTGGCGGCAAAGAACGCCGTTATCGGCTGACCAGTGGAGGCACATGAACCACTTCCTCGGCAATGGGCGGTCCGCAATGTCGTCGCGGTGGGCCCTGGAGCATGGGGCCCTGTATCCTGATGAGGGCGCCGCAGTATTTGCTCAACATCTGTGTTGGCTTCAAATGTGTGTTTGCAGCCAAAACTTTCTCACGATGTAAAGATAATTTTTCTCTTTGCTACACTTAAATTCCATTAGATTCCGTAGTGGTTTTCGTTTTACAATAAAGTTTGGATTTTCCATAATTTTAATTGTTCATTTTACCGAAAATATTTTAGTTCTACTGCTTTCTCGTCACATTTCGTCTTGATTCATCCTCCCAACACCATCTGCGCGTCCTTTGGCGCAAAATCTGCCAGCTTAAAAATCGCCCCCACGCTTTCTCGATTACTTACGTAGATTGTACAGACCTGAAAACAAAATTTTTATAAGAGCAACTAAAACCGCAAATTTTCATAAATTATAAAGCCGACAGACATCAAGAAACAATGATTGGAGCACAAAATTTGTTCAACAGGCAGAGGCAAGCGAGAAATCGCCCCCAGAACGGGAATCTCCAGAAGGGCGGTGGGCGTGGCCACTATACAACCTCCGCAGGCCGGCGACGTGACGGGCCCAGTCAATATCAGGACAGGTCTGAGAGCAAAGGCGCTGTCGCGAGAACGAGGAGCACCTCCGCAACTCGGGGAATATCAAGAGAAATTAAAGCGAGCGTAACCGAGCAATAGATAGGCTTTACCTGTGGTGAAGGAATCAGGTGGATAGAAGGAGGAGACATCTAGGGCGGACCTTGCAGGACAGAGGAGTGGAAATGGGCCCACGCGCGGCCCCACTAGACACGAGCATCTATGTGGCCAAAATGGAGAGCGTACAAAACTCCTCCAAAAAGCAATACTATCACTGACCAACCAGGGGACAATGGAAGGGCGACCGCAACGGCGAAGATTTGTATGCCAGTGTAACGCAGCAACTCAGTAAAACACCACGACAAGACCGACCCTGCACTCAGTCACAGCCACACTCCAATGACGAACAAGACACACGAGTGACAGTACTCGACAGAGTCAGAGAAGCAGTTAACGCCAAAAGACGGCTGGATAAATTGCGCAACGTCAGACGGGAGCTAAGGACAGGAAAGGTGTGATAGAGACTATAACCACTGTTGAAGAGAGAAAGTTAAAACCGGCTAGAAAAGGCCAGAAACTCCAATGAAAATAGACGTCTTACAAAATCCGTGATCCTTTATTGAGAACGCAAAGACGGTGTCCACAAGGTTACATTCTGACGACGAAATTATCGAAACCCTTCAAAATCAGAATAAAGACCTGTTGAAGGTCTCAGTAATGAAAAAGAGTCGAAATCAAATACAGGAGAAGGCGGAACCCTCAACCACGGCATAGTGATCTGTCTCACCTACCATCTACAATAGAGCACTAAATAAGGGATACGTTCATATTGACCTCCAACCGAATAAGTCGAATTAATCCCGCTGGTTCAGTGTACCTTTAACTATCTGGGCTATGGACGCCGCCAAAAGTTCCTGTAAAGAACCAGCAGACCTATGCAATACTGCAGGGGTGCCTGTGCGAGCCGAGAGTTGCGAGGCGTGGCTCAAAGGCCGCACCACCGGTTGCCATAACCACCAACGCAAAGTTGGAACAGCGAAACGCCTTCGACCGCGCGTGCCCAGCTTGTTTAAACAGGTGGGATGCCATAGCCGCTCGACGGTGGCGTATTGCCCAAAAGCACGTCCATGCGAAATAAAGTATACAACACTTAATGATCAACCTCCAGCGCAAGAGCTCACGCGACCGACGAAATCATAATTGGGGCGCAAAAAAGGTGATTTCCTCTTGGTAAGAGCCCTACGTGGGTGGAGAGGTCGTCCAAATTACCGAGGGTAAAGGTCTTCAGGAAACGGTAACGACAAAGCGGTGAAAGCCGGAGATTTCTGGTATTCGACCCAGTGGCTGCCAGAGCTCTTTTTAGAGTACACCTAACAACATCGTGGTGGTGGAGGTCAGGCTCCAGAGAACTGGAAGACTGTACTGTATCAGTATATTTTGAACCAGACAACAAGGTTGACAGCCTATCTCGAGCCACCTCAGTCGCACTCCTCAAGGATCTCAGCCCTGTCCCACCATGGTGGTGGCGATTTTAACGCAAAAAGTATATGGTGGGGCAGTGAAAATCTGACAAGAGAACACCATTATGGGCTTTGTTGGTCAAAATAACCTTCACATCCTAAACAGCAGCAGCGCACCACATTCAAACAACAGAAGGGTGGAAAAGTGTGCAGTAGTGTGATCGACGTCACCCTCTGCTCTGATCTGCTAGGTAAAAGTGGAGGACTGGAAGGGTAATGGAAGACGTAGTCAGCTCCGACCACAACTTCATAGTATTCACCATGAGAAAGAGGATTAAGAAACAAAGCCAAGGTCAGCACAACCGAAGATACTGAAAGGCAGTTAAGCCATCTTTTTTTATCGAAGGTGACTCAAATCCAGGAGGACAAAACCTTAACCCCCAAAATTGAAACTTGACATAAGGAGGAACTGGACAATACCATCAAAGTACAATGCAGCTGTAATCAGGGCATGTGAGAGGTGCTTCCAAAGTTAAAGTAAATCTAAAACTGAGGTATGTGGTGGACGTGGGAATTAGAAGATAGTGAAAAGAATTACTTACCTTGGAAGCGCCGAATCCGCTGCACGCTCAAAACCAGAGAAAGCACCGTCGTGGCGAAATTACCGGAACAGAAAAGCATGTAGTAAATTAAAAAAAAGCAAAATAAAAACTGGAAGGAATTCTGTAGGAAACAGGAGAAAGAAAAGGGTATGGGATGGAATATATATAGAATAATGACTTTAACCATAGACCTGAAAGATAGGCTGTAGTCAAAGGTGACAGGTTCCTAACACCAAGGAGTCACTTAGAGCTTGCGGAGCAATTCTTCCCCAAAGCCGACTGAGCAAGGACACAGATTACCAGGAAGAAGAACATACGCTGAAGTTATAAACATCTACAGCCAAAGGTGAAGAACAAGCCACCTTGTAAGGAGGAACATAAACTCGTGGGATAGCCAGTCCCTAGAAAGCACTAAGGAGGAGACAGCATAACCACCGGAATATAGTTAGGGCATTGGTTGAGGCTGAACCGGAATTCCACCTGAAAGATGGCCAACAGTTGTCCACAAACTTGGGCTGTTTCCCACCATCACAAGGAGGCCACAGTGGTGAGTAAAGCCTGATAAGGAGACGCCACCACACCGAAGGCATATAGACCCATAGGGGCTCCTCCCGGTATAAAGAGCTCCACTTGAAAGATGATTGTCGGCCGCCTAAAGTGGCACCTGGTGCAGAGCTGGAGTCCAAGACAGGTGGGTTTGTTACCATAAAAAGCACCGAGGACTCCCTCTATGACCTCCCTTGGAACATAAGAGAAAAGTTAAAGCGAGACTGTGCTGCTTGACAGATACTCACTGGACGCCGTAGCTAGGCAGTCATAGTGGCCCGCCACTTAAGGATGGGACTGGCAGAACAAAGAGTGCCCACACCGACCTGAGAGGTGCTCGATTTACTTTTCGGAGAGTAGACCTTCAAAAGGTACCTTGGGAGAAAGTGGAGGGAACACATCAAAGGTTGTGTGCAGGGATCGGGGGGACTATGTTGTGGAACCTCACTTATCGACCCCTGCTCCAGGATCTAGAAGGGGGGCATTACGCACAGGCGTTTGCCATTGACATTGCCGGGAGTTCCAGTGGCGAGAGACGGCAGATATCAACTTTAAAGCAGAGACACTCGAATATGTATGGGCATGGGGCGTCAAAAATAAGCTAAAGTTCGCACTCCACCAAATGAGGCAATGGTCATCACCAACAGACTAAAATTACGACACCCATGCTGGGCGCCGTTGGAATCAATAAAAATGGAAAAATCTATTAAACTACTGGGCTAACAATAGATCAGGTAACCTTCAATGAACATATTACAAAGTTTGCAAAAGGCACAGAAATTTACCGACAGCTAAGTAGAGAGCCGCAAAGGTACATGGGAGTTAAACCCGGAAATGATCCAAGAACATTTACACTGCTGCAGTGAACCCACCTCATCATCACTACGCTGCTGGAGCATGGGCGAAATCCGCATCCGTTAACATCAAGGAAACAGCTACGTGCTGTTCAGCGAGTTTCGCTCAGAAAATCTGCCGGGCGTACAGAACGGTATCTCCTCAACGCCGCGCTCACGCTGTCTGGACTGCTACCTCTCGACCTGCGTATCAAAGGCGGCAACTCTTTCGAAATCCGGAAACATAAAACGGAACATTCCGCTTCCGGCGACAAGAATGCAGAAGGAAACACCTTATGCAATCATTGCACCCGCATGCAAAACCACACCTGAGTACGACCATCAGATAACCAGAGCAGTCAACACCTGGCTGATCTGGAACCAAATTTACAGTTTGACGGCAAGCTCGGTGGTCGAAACTACTCTCTCTTATGGAAGATGGACTCAGGGGCAAATCCAAAAAGCTCAAGCTGTCGTCCTGCACCGTCTGCAAGCGAACTCTTGGCTATCCTCAAAAACAGCGAAATGGCCCTTGGAAAGTGAAGACTCCATCCGGATATTCCAGCGACTCTGGGGCTGCCGCTGGAGCCACCATCTGCAACGGCGAGCTGACATCCTCTGTAACAAAAGCACAGCACAGCGTCCTCGAGGCAAACAGGAACAAGGCAAAATCGTCTCCCTGTATTGGGTGAAGGCACATGTGGGCATAACAGGAGCCAAGAGCAAGATGAGCTAGCCAAACATTGCATTGCACATCAAAACAAGACCAGACTATATTGAATGCGGTTTCATTCATGAAGAGACCGATCAGAGGGCACTCTTCTTGAGATGGAACCGGAATACTCAAGAAGAACAAACAGCGCGACCACAAAACTTTCCTACCGATATATACAGCATACAATTTACAACACCACATCAGCAAACCATCTCACGCAACTGCTAACGGGACACGGGGTTCGCCGATTACCTGAGCCGCTGGTCACAAAAGGAAAGTCCGTCGTGTATCTGCGACCCGACGCTAAAGAGACAGTAATCCATCTTATAATAAAGAATGCCCCGTCCACTATGTAGCAAGAGACAGACATAATTTGGAATCAAAAAACGGAACTAAAGTAGAATTAGAAAATCTGAGTAACCTTATATATAACAAGCAAACTAAAAATGATTTTATTGAATATTGTATTAAAATAATAATAAAATAGTAAATGAAAGAAATAAAATAAATAAAACAAAAGAAATTTAATTGTATTAACAAATATATAATTCATGTATTGTATTGTATTTTTATATATTAATGTATAAGACTTTATGTAACGTAAAGAACAAATTTTAATCATCAAAATAACACATGTGGAATAAGGTGAAAAATAAGGTATTGACTACTTTGCAGTATAAGTATAAAAATTGTAATATAAATAACATAATATGCCAAAATCCAAAAAAATAGTAAAGTAAAGTAAAAAGTAAAATGAGAAAAAGAAAATAAAAATATTAAGAAAAGAAATGAAATGCATAATAAAACTTTAAAAGTCTCTAGCAGCTACTCGCCAGAGGAAAATAGTTAATTATATAAAAAAAAAAAAAAAAAAAACTACTTCTTACCCTAACAGGAAACCTATAGGTGCCCAGGGGCGGGGGAATGCCTCCAGGCATGTGGGAGTCCTTAGTATAGTAGGGCTAGATGGTGGTGCCCCGATTTGCACCCCGCCGACAGCGGTGCTTCACCATATCGCTATCGACGAGCCACGGGCACGATGTACCGTGGCTCCACCAGCGGTTGTCTGCGGGATCTGTGCAGACCCTTTATCGTAGGCGTGTACGCGGCGCCCCCTGGGCCGAAACGCCAGCCTACCGGTCAACGTGTCACGATGCGCAGGGAGCGCTCCGCCTCGCGGCCTCCTCTCAGAGAGCTCAGTGCAATGGGCATGGCGCCCTTGCGCCACCGCCTGAGCTCCCCATCCCTAAGGGCGGGACATCATCGTTGTTACGACGTCTGCGCCTTGGTCTCTTCTCCCGGGTCAGGCGCCTCCCATCTCTCGTGCGCTCAACCTCCCCTCTTTGGTGGACATGAATTTCCTCCGCAAATTCCTCTACCTTCCCACTTTTCTTCGCTGCCTGCCGGGCTTGGATTAATATTGGCAGCGATACATCACACCGATGGCGGCCACCAGCGCTGCTCTCTGCTCGACCGAAGGGACACGCCGTGATGATGTGTTCTTAAATGTCTCTCTCTTCGTCGCAGTGGTGGCACCGTGGTTTCCTCTTTTTGTGCTTCTTTGGTACTAGCCGGCTTAGCCAATGTAGTCAGTACCTGTGTGGGGCAGAAGAATAGCGCACCGTGTCTTCTGTTCTGCCCACTCATGAAACACCAGTCCGGATGGCTTGCGCAGGCTCGCGCTGTTAGCCAGCTCAAGCCGCTCCTCCCATTGCTCCAGTACTGTCCCTCCATTACGTTCGCCAGCCGACGGATCTCTTCAGGTGGTAGATGGCGGCCATGTGCGCCAGAATCATCGGCGACACTCCGTCAGGTCCCAGGGCACTGCTCCTGCGACGAGCATACCCGCGTCCTGGAGATGGTTCGATAACCGCACTGCCCGCGTAGCCATCATCCTCTGCAGTCTACCGAGGCGAAGCTGGTTTTGGGCGACAGGTCACAGGCCCCAGATCAGCGCGCCATCCCGCAGACGTTGATCATGTACCCATGCACGGTTTCCAGCATGCAGTCAGGCCCAGATTGAGAACAGCAAGCCCGATCCGTGACCTTCACTGAAAGACGACGGAAGTGCTCCCGCGAAGGACCAGCGTCCGTCGGTTGGTCAGGCCCTGTATGTAATCTGGTGGTGGTAATCCTCATCCCCGATGACCGCCATCTGGAGGCGGCGTTCCTCAGCCCGCAAAAGCATAGGGCCTCAGTTTTCAAAGGCCCCGGGTGACCTAATCCACGTATGCGCTGGACCACATATGCGACTACACTGCCATGGCGATGATGGTTATCTCGCGGTGTGTCTTCCCTCGGCATATGACAATCGTGTCGTCTGCACTGCGACCCTCCCTCCACGAGTTGGCGCCGCGACTGGATCAGACCCTGACCGCCAGGGGTCGGGCCCGAAACCGACGCAGGACTCCACAAAACCTAACGCTAACTTCTTCTTACTTTTTTTTTTTTTTTTTTGCATGGAAACGTCCAGCTTACGGATTCCCGCCACCGCCAAAGTGAGGCGGCAGGGATATGTGGGGCTCCCCGGACCCAAGATGGAGCAGCCGGTACCCACTGAAAAACCAGCAGTTGATTCCTTTCTCCTGTCCGCTGGCCGGGGCGCGGGCGCGGTTGATCATCAGCGACCCCGGCGTAACCTCGGGCCTCTTCTCACCAGGTGTAATTTAGGACACCCAGGAACGTCCGCACCTGGGCGCGTGCCGGAACCATGACACGGCGCCTCTGCTGAGCCCTTCTCTGGGCGGCGGGCTCTTGCCCGGCCGCCCGGAGAAGACTCAACCCTCACAATAACACCCAGTCGAGCCAACGTTCCACAGGCGGTCCCAACACCGACCCTGGAACTCCCCCACCTCGATGGTCCGGGCCCATCCACGGGAACTCGACCGTCGATGCGACGGGTGGGATCACCCTTTGCGGGTGGACCCCGTGTATCGGACGCCTCCTTTATGCAGGCCAAGGGGGTGTTAAATGCGTTGGCGATGTCGGTGCCCCAAAACCCTCACCCGGACACCCATCCTGGTCGGGACCCGCCCGCAGCACCGCGTGGACGTCGACCGGCCCTTGCAAGCCTTCCCAACCTTCCCTTTTTGCCGTTGGAAAACCCGGTTGCCAAGTGAGGGACAGCGGGGATATTGGGACTCCCGGAAGTGGAGGGCCGGTTACCCACTAAAAAAACGGGTTTTCCTTTCTCATGTCCTTAGCCGGGGCCGCGGGCCATTACATCAGCGACCCCGGCGCGGGGCCCTCTCGGGCCTCTTCTCCCGGTTGTTGGGACACCCAACTCGCGGCGCCGTGCCGGGCAAACAACGGCGCCCTCTTAGCCCCTTTCTGGGGGCGGGCCCCCTTGCCTCTGCCCGGAACCTTTTTTTTTTTTTTTTTTGCGTTGGAAAAATCCAGCTTCGGATTCCCGCCAAAGTGAGGGGCAGCGGGGATATGGGGGCTCCCCGGACCGATGGGAGCCGGTATCCCCACTAAAAACCAACTTGTTTCTCTTGCTTTTAGCCGGGGGGCACTGATTACAGTCTCGGGACCCCCGGCGCGCTGGCCCTTCCGGCCTCTTCTCTCCAGGTTTTGGGACACCGGAACTCGCTGGCGCCGTGCGGAACAAACAGCCGCCCCCCTTTCGAGCCCTTCTCTGGGCGGCGGGACCCTCTTGCCAGCCCCCGGGGGTCATGTCGGGAAGGTTGCGCGCGTACCACTCTTCGGCGCCCTCCTTCTTCTCCGGATAGGGGGCTACGGCCTCCCTGTCCCTTTCCCGGCCTCCTTCCAGGCCATCCCGTCCTCGCAGAAAGCAAGGACGGCGCCCCCGACCTTTCCTCTCAACATCCTGCCTGGCGGGAAAGGTCGGCCCCGCTCTACCGTCTCGGCGTTTCTGCCAACGGGCCTCTTCCACCGTGTTGGGCCTCTCTTCGGCCATACGCCACTGGTACTCCTCTGTGGGCTCCCCAGCCACGCGGCAGGTACCTCCCAAAAGCCCGTTCCCGGAAACCTGCGTCGCGCGGAATGTTGGGGCCGTGTTCTTTCTGACCACTTTGAACAGGGCATGGTCTATGGTTTGGCCCGGCGCTGGGTGCCAGCCCTACTCTGTATTCAGGGCCTTCGTCTTGCCCCTTTCTCTTCGGGCGCCTGAACCCCGGACCTCCCCTCCTCCGGCCAGAAAAAAAGTGACGCAGGGATTTCCATCAGGTCCCGGGGGCCGCCCAGGACGCCACCCTCGCCGGAATGGTCGGTAGCCCCGTACGGCCCGGATCGCCACACCCTCTGGGTTCTTCTTTGGTCTCTCCTTTTGGAGGGTGTCGCCCCCCTCCCATCAGGACCATGGTCTCCCCGCGACACGGCGCAGGACTGCTGGGTCCTCCGGGGAGGGGGCAGTCTGCGGGCTGCCGCTGCTCCCCCCCTCTGGCGCAGGCCTCCAAAATGGGCAAAACCTCCATCGCGGTCGGGTGGCCGAATTTTCTCGTCGGCGCGTCGACGCGGACGCCGCAAAACGTGGGGCGTCCCAGGTGGCGCGTTCGGGCCCGAAAATAAAGGCCTCGTTTTCGGCGCCACCTCTATCTCCGCCGGATCGCCTCGGCGACCCGGCGGTGGCGGAAAATCCAGCCTGCAAAATTTTGCCACGGGCGGTAAAGGGGTCGTCCGCAACAAGTGACGTCGACACCCTCGATCCCCTACGGACCCAATCCCAACGTTCCACAAACGGTCCCCACCGCCCTTGGAACTCCCACACCTCATTTTCCGGGCCCATCTCGGCCCGGGATGCATGCCTCCTGCATGCCCCTTTGCGGGTAGGGGCACCCGGTATCAGGCCCCCCCGGGCCCAGGGCGGGGTGTTGATGCGTTGGCGATGTCGGGTGACACCGCCCCCCTCACCCGGGACACCCATCCTGTAGGGACCCTACCCGGCACCCGTGGACGGTCCCGACCGGCCCTTTGGGGCCCCTGCCCCCGCCAGATTTGGACCGACGTGCTCCAGGTGCTGGACGATGCGGGCCCGATTTCTCTCAAAGGTTTTTGTCGTCCAACAACGTCGGCCCCTGTATGCGGGGGAATCCGCAGGACGCCCCACTTTGAATGAGGACGAGTCTGCCTGTCTTCCACCTCTGTGGTAATTGGGCAGGTTCGGGGGAACCCTAACCTTTTTTTTTTTTTTTTTTTTTTCCCGTTGGAAAAATCCAACCTTATTCCCCGCCGCCAAAGTGAGGGCAGCGGGGGATATGTAGGAAACTCCCCGGACCAAAGATGGGCGGCCGGTATCCCACTAAAAACCAACAGTTGTTTCCTTTCTCTTTCGCTGTGGCCGGGGCCCGCGGGCACCAATCACAGTCTTCGGCGACCCCCGGCGCGACGTGGCCCTCTCGGGCCTCTTTTCTCTCCAATTGTGTTGGGACCCGGAACGTCCCCAGGCCCGTGCCCGGAACAAACCCCGGCGCTCCCTTGAGCCCTTCTCTGGGCGGCGGGCACCCCTCTTGCCGGCCGCCCGGGATCAATGTCCAGGGGGGTTGCGCGCGTACCGCCACTCTTCGGCGCCCTGGCCTTCCTGCGGATAACCAGGGCGCCCGGCGCCTGACCCTTTCCGCGGCCTCCTTCCGGGCCATCCGTCCTCGCAAAAAGCAAGGACGGCGCCCCGGCTTTCCTCTCAGCATCCTGCGGACTACGGCGGGAAGCGAAGGTCGTGCCCCGACCTTACCGCTCTCGGCGTTTCTCGACCCAAAGCTGGGCACTCTTCCCGGCGCGTGCGGGCCGTCTCTTCGGCCAACGCCACGGTGGTGGCACTCCTCTATGGGCTCCCTACCGGCAGGCACAGGTACCTCCGAAACAGCCGTGTCCCGGGGGGGTCGCGCGCGGAATGTTAGGGCCGTGGCCCTCTTTCTAGCCACCACTTTTACGGGGCGGAAACTGCTTATGACGGCCGGCCTGGGTGCTCAACCGCAACTCCCCACTCACCTTGCCCAAGGGGCGCAATTCGTCTCTCGCCCCTTATCTCTTCCCGGGGCTGGCCTGAGCCCCGAGACCTCACCCTCCTCGCGCCAGAAAAGAGTGACGCGGTTTCTGCAATCAGGTCCCCGGGGCAAGAGCCAGCCAACAGGCACCGCCGCCTCGCCGGAGATGGTCCGGTAGCCCCGACCCCGGATCGCCAACACCCTGGGTTCTTCTCAATTTCCGTACTCTCCTTTTGGAGGTGTCCCGGCCCAAGTACCCCGGCCAGGACCATGGACCTAACACCCCGGCGTACAGGCGGCGGCGGGAGCCCTGCTGGGTCCTCCGGTAGGGAACCCGGTCTGCCGGAGCTGCCCTTCCTCCCTCGCCACTCTAGGCCGGAGGGGCGCTCAAAGTGGGCCAAAACCTCCATCGGGGTCTAGGACTAGGCCGAGATATTTCATGGTCGGCAGCGTCGACCGGTAGGACCAATCGGTAGTTGGGTCCTGCTGGGCCTGCCACTGCTGGAACGCGATCTTATGGGTTGTCGCGGTTTGGGCGTTTCAAAGAAACGCCCGCGTTCGCCCGCGAAACAAGGGGAAAAAAATGGCTATTGCCGCTACAAATTTTTGCGGGGCTGGTCGTCCTCACTGGACGACTCGCTCTGAAGTGCCAATGTCCTCCTTGGCCGGAAAAATTTGAGGAACCCTCGCGCCCACCATCGGAGGCCATTTCACCCCCAATTCCCTTTCAACCGATCCTTCCGAAATGTGTTCGGTGTCCGTTTTCTCGCCATTGTCATTTTTGTTGATCGTACTTCTTGTTTTTTTGTTAATGTTTGATGTATCCTTATCCTCCCGAATTAAGTGGAAGTCCACCGGGCCAGGGACCCCTTAGCACCGGTAACCTAAATCGCCTGGGGGGCGGGGGCCCAGGTGGGCCGCTAATGGCTTGTTCGTTCCAGCCGCTCTTGCGGCCCGACGCCACTACCACAACGCCGGGATCAACGGTTTTTAGGGTTTTCTCCTCCGGTCCGGCCAATGACGGACCCCAGCACTGCCCAGGCCCGGGGCGATCCGGCACCCGACCGAGATGCGGTTTCGGCAAAGCGAGTGCAAACACCGGACAATCCCCGTCCTCGGGGACTTCCATTCCATCTCGCCTTTACCCTTGCCCCAATCCCCCACCTTTACCTTTGCTCCATCCTTTGTCTTTCTACATCACGCTCAGCGGGGCTCGGCCTCCGGGTAAAAGCTCCTCCCTTTCCTCTTAACAAAGGGGTCGGGGCAGTCGAAACCCCCACCGGCTCCCTCCGTTTCCGCCCATCTCCCCAAGGGCAAGCCACACCCTGTCGTTTCTTCCCGCCGGCCGGGGTACCCCCCCATATCTGGGGCGTGCCCCTATCCGCAACCTGGGGGCCGGATGGGAATCACAACTCCCACGGGAAACCTAGCCTAACCTTCCTTCTTTTTTTTTTTGCCTTGGAAAATGCTTGGATTCCCCGCCGCCAAAGTGAGGGGAACGGGGTTGTGGGCCCCGGACCAAGATGGGCAACCCACAAAAACCAACGTTGTTCCTTTCTCTTTCGCTGTGGGGGCCGCGGGCACTGATCACAGTCTTCAGCACCCCGCGCGAGGCCCTCCGGGCCCTCTTCTCCAGGTGTGTTGGGACCGGAACTCGCAGGCGCCGTGCCCGGAAAAACAGCCGGCGCCCCCTCTTAGCCCTTCTCTGGGCGGCGGCACCCCTCTTGCCGCCGGGGGCTCAATTCGAAAAGGTTGCGGCGCCCCTCTTCGCGCCCTGGCCTTCTTCTGCGGATAGGGGCGCTCCCGGCCTCCTGACCCTTTGGGCCTCTTCGGGCCATCCGTCCTCAAAAAAGGCGGCGCCCCCCTTTCGCCTCTGGCATCCGCCTGGGCGGAAGCAGGGTCGTGCCCCTGAACCCAGCTCCGCGTTCTCGCCCAACTGGGCCTCTTCCAGCGTTTGGGCCGTCTCTTCGCCATACGTGGTGGCACTCCTGTGGGCTCCCACCGGCCCGGCACGGTCCTCCGAAACAGCCGTGTCCCGGAGACCTGCCGCGCGCGGAACGTAAACCTTCCTCTTTCACCACCATTAAGAACGGGGCGAGGCTTCTTTGTTTGACGGCCGGCGCTGGGGTTTCCACCGCTCCCCTCCTGTGGGGGCCCAATTCCTCTCTGCCCCTTTTCTCTTCCGGGGCTGGCGTAAAGCCCGAACCTCCCCTCCTCGCGCCAGAAGAAAGTGACGCGGTTTTTCCCGTCTGGGGTCCCGGGGCAGGGGCCAGCCAACAGGCCGCCGCCTCCCGGAGATGGTCGGGAGCCCCTCGGCCCGGATCGCCAACACCCTCTGGGTTCTCCTTAACGAGTACTCTCCTTTTGGAGGTGTCGGCCCACGGTGCCCAGGGGAAATGGACCTGACGCTCCGGCGACAGGGGCGGCGACAGGAGCCTGGTCCTGTTTGGGGGCAGTCTGCCGAGGCTGCCGCTGCTCCCCTCGGCGCGGGGGCGCTCAAAATGGGCAAAACCTCCATCGGCGGTCAGTAGGCCAGAATTTCATCGGCGACGTCGGCGGACGCCGAAAACTATGTGGGCGTCCCGGTGGCGCGTTCGGGCCCGAAAATAAAGGGCCTCGGTTTTTCGAGCCACCCTGGTCCTAACCGCCGGATGCCCAATTTGGCGACCCCCGGTGGCGAATCGCGCCCGCAGTGGTGCCCGGGCGGTGACGGTGTCGTCCCGCGTGTGACGTCAACCCCGATTTCCCACGTAGCACCTCAAAACCAACGTTCCGAACTCCCCGCCCCGTGGAACTCCCAAAACCCCCCGGGGGGCCCTCCCGGGGGGGCCCTTTTCCCCGGGGGGCCCTTTCCCCCCTTTTTGGGGGGGTTTTTTCCCCCTTTTGGGGCCCCCGGGGGGTTTTTGGGGGGGCCCCGGGGCCCCCAACCCCCTTGGGGCCCGCCCCCGGGGGCCCCGCGCCCCGGGGGTAACCTTGGGGGGGGGCCCCCCCCCGATTTTCCCAATTTTCCCCCGGGGGGGCCCCCCGGGGGGGGTTTTCCCCCCCCTTTTGTTGGGGGGGGGTTTTTCCCCCCCCTTTTTGGGGGAGGGGGGCCCTTTTCCCCACCCGGGGGGCCCCAAAGGGCCGGGGAAACCCGTCCCCCTTTGGGGGCCCCCCTTAGGGAACCCCCCCCCAAACCCCGGGGGCCCCGGTTCCACCCCTTCCCTTTTAAAGGGGCCACCCCCAAAATTTTCCCCTTCCCGGGGTTGGGGCCCCCCCCCCTTTCCCCGGGGCCCTTTGGGGGGCCCCCCCCCTTTCCAAGGGTTTCCCCCTTTCCCCCAACCCCTTTTTGGCCGGGGAAGCCCCCCCGGGCGCCCCTTGGCCCCCCCCGGTTTCCGGGCGGTTTCCCCCTCCCCCCCAAAGGGCCCCCTGGGCCCCCCCGGGCGCCCAAATTTTTGGTTTTTGGGGGGGTTTTTTGGGGCCCGGCGGGGGGGCCCCCCCCGGGGGGGTGGGCCCGCCGGCCCCCCCTTTTTCCACGGGCCCCCAACCCGGGGAAAACCCCCTTTTTTTGGGGCGGGGCCCCCAACCACCAACCCGGGGGGGTTTTTTTTTGGCCTTTTCCCGGGGGCCCCCGGTTTTTTTGGCCCCCGGCCCCCCCGGGAAAAAAAACCCCCCGGGGAAACCCCTTTTTCCCCAAAAACCCCGGGGGGGGCCCCCCCCTTTTAAACCCCCCGGGGGGGGTTTTTTTTTTTTCCCCCCCAATTCCTTTCCCGGGGGGGTTTTTCCCCCCCCGGGGGAAAATTTTTTCCCCCCCCCCTTTAAAAGGGGGGGGGGTTTTTTCCCCTTTTCCCTTTTCTTTGGGGTTTTTGGAAAGGCCCGGCTTGGGTTTTGGGGCCCCAAACCCCCCCGGGAAAGGGGGGAAACCCGGGGGGGGGGGCAAAGGGGGGCCACCCCCCCCTTTTTTTTTTGGGGGGGGAAGGGGGCCCCCCTTTTTTTTTTGGGGGGCCCTTGGGGGGGGGAAAAAAGGGGGGGGGCCCCCACGGGGCCCCCCGCCCAAAAACCCCCCCCGGGGAACGGCCGGTTTCCGGGGGCCGGGGCGGCCCCCCCTTTTCCGGCCCCCTGGGTTTGGGCCCCCCCGAACCCCTTTCCCCCGGGGGGCCCCCTACCCCCTTTTTGGGGGGCCCCCCCCCGGGGGGGGGGCCCTTCTTTGGGCCCCCCCCCTTTTTTTTTTCCCCCCTCCGGCCCCGGGAAACCCCCCATCCCCCCCCCCCCCCTTTTTTAAGGGCCCCCGGGCCCCCCCTTTTTTCCCCCCGGGGGGGGGGGGGGCCCCCCCCCCCGGTTAATCCCCCTCCCCCCCCCCCCCTTGGGTTATCCTTTTAGCAGGGCCCCCCCCCCCCCCCCCGGGGGTTTTGGGGTTGGGGCCGCTTTCCCTTCCCTTCCGGCCGGGGGAAAGGTTTTAAGGGAAAACCCCGCCTTCCCCCAAAAACCCCCCCTTTCCCCCCCCCTTTTGGGGAAATTTCGGTGGGGGTTTTTTGGGTTTTTCCTCCCCTTTTTTTTGGGAATTTTTTCCCCCCCCAAAAGGGGGGGCCCCCCTTTCCCCCCCAAATTTTGGGGGCCGGAATTCCCCTTGGGCCCTTGGTTTTTCTTTTTTTTTTCCCCCGGCCCTTAACCCAAAAAAAAGGGGGGCCCCCTTTCCCCTAACCCAACCCCCAAAGGGGGGCCCAGAGGGCCCCCCGGGGGGAACCCCTTTGGGGCCGGGAAAAAAAAAACCCGGGGATTCCCCCCCGGCCTTTCCCCCCCAACCCCCCCCCCCCTTTTTTCCCCCCCCCCAAACCCCCGGGGCCCAAAACCCCCGGGGGGGCCCCCCCTTTCCCTTTAAAATTTCCCGGGGGGTTTGGCCCCCCCCCCAAAAAGCCCTCCTCCCCCAAACCCCCCCCGGGGGGGCCCCCCAAAGTTTCCGGGGCCCCCCCCCTTCCCCCTTTAAAAGGGGCCCCCCCCGGGCCCCCCCTCCCAACCCCCCCCTTTTTTTTTTTTTTTTTTTTTTTTTTTGGGGGGAAAACCCCTTTTTCCCCCTTTAAAAGGGGGAAGGTTTGGGGCCCCGGAAAGGGGGGGGCCCCCCCAAAAAAGGGTTTCCCCCCAAAACCGGGGGGTTTTTTTTCCTTAGCCACCCCGGGGGCCCCCAAAAACCCCCCAGGTGGGGCCCCCCCTTTTCCCGGGGGGGCCAAAACCCCGGGCCCCTTTTGGAAAACCCCCCGGGGGCCCCACCCTTTGGGGGCCCCCCCTTGCCGGGAAGGGGGGTTGGCCAAAGGGGGCCCCGGGGCCCCCCCAAAGGGGGGCTTTTTCCCCCCCCTTTCCCGGCCTTTTTCCCCCCCCCCCCGGGGGGGCCCCCCCCCGGCCCCCCCCCCGGGGAACCCCCGGGCCCCGGGGGCCTCCCCCACCCAGGGGGCCCTTAAATGGGGCCTTTCCCCCTTTTTTCCCAAGGGGGGGCCCCCTTGGGGCCCCCCCCGCCCCGGGCCCAAAACCCCCGGGGCCCCCCCGGGGGGGGTTTGGGGAATTTGGGCCTTTCCCCCCGCCCCAAAAAGGGCCCGGGTTTTGGGGGCCCCGGGGGCCGGGGTCCCCCCCCCCGGGGGAAACGCCCTTTTTTCCCCCTTTTTTCCCCGGGTACCCCCCCCCCCCCCCGGGGAAAAAGGGCCGGGGGGGCCCGGGGGGCCCCCCCCGGGGCCCCCCCGGGGGGTGGCCCGGGGCCCCGGGGTTTCCCACCGGGTTTCTTCTCAATATTGCCGTACTCTCCTTTTGGAGGTGTCGGCCCCACAAGGATTGGTGCAGGACCATGGCCTAACTACCCCCGGCGTACAGGCGGCGACAGGAGCTGGGTTCACTCCGGTGTTGGGGGCAGTCTGCCGGGCTTTGCCGCTGCTCTCCGCCACTCTAGGCGCAGGGCCAAATGGGCATAAACTTCCATCGGCGGTCTGGGACTGGGCCGAGATACTTAATCGGCTTGACTCGACCGCGGACGCCGCAAACCCGATAATGTTGGGCGTCCGCAGGTGGCGCCGTTCCGGGCCCGTAAAAGTAAAGGGGCCTCGGAATTTTCGAACCCACCTCTAATTCCTAACGCCGGATGCGCCCAATTACGGAAACGGCGGTGGCGGAAATCGCCACCGAAAGGTGGTGCCACGGGGGCGGTGACGGGTGTCGTCCGCGTAACAAGTGGCGTCGACACCCTCGGTTTCCGCCACGTAACCCAATCCCAAACCACGTTCCCGAAGCGGTCCCAACACCGACCCGGGAACTCCACACCTCGATTTAAGGGCCCATCTCGGCACGGGAACTCGACACGTCGATGCGACAGGTGGCCCGATCACCCTTTGCGGGTAAGGGAGGCACCCCGTGGTATCGGGGCCTCCTTTTGCCAGGCCCAGGGCGGGGTGTTGAAATGGGGGCGATGTCCGTGGCACCGCCAAAACACCCCTCCCCGGGACACCACATCCTGCGTCAGGGACCTGACCCGGCACCGCGTGGACGGTCGACCGGCCTTGCGGAAAGCCCCAACCGCCCTCCGCCAAGGGACGTGCCCAGGTGCTGGACGATGCGGGCCGCCCGATTTCTCAAAAGTTTTCCCCCGTCCAACAGCACGATCGGCCTGTGGCGGAGGGGTCCCAGGGACGCCCCTCCCTTTTGGATGAGGACAGGTTCTGCCTGTCTTCCACCTCTGGTGGTAAAGGCCCAGGCCAGACAGGCAGAAAACATCGCCCCCTCTGGGCTCCAGGCGTCTCCTACCGGCCCAGCCGGTCCCAGGAATCCATGGGACCCAGGGCGGGCCCGTTTCCCCTCATTTTTTGAGGTGCACCGGCTCTCCCGGGGGGCTTCCGGGCTTCCGGGACTGGGCCTCCCATCCGTGCCATCTGGGACCATCAAGGGTGCCGTGTGCTCCTCTCGCTGTGGGAATAAAGCCTCCAATCGCCCTACCACCTGCAGCGCCCAGACTCTCAGTGAGTGGGGGGCCCCCAAGGACCAAGGCCTGTTCCTTCCTTTTGTAGGGCCGCCCCCGGCGTTCCTTTAATCCAGCGCCCCAGCAACTCCTCCCCTGGCGGCGATCGCCTCGGTATTCCCACTTGGAAACCTCCGGCCTTAAAAGGGCGGGAATTCGGCCTCAAGGGCCGGGTCCCGCCCTCGTCCTCGACAACGGGCACGGCGCCGTGCCCATTCCCTCTCTGCGCATCGCGGCGATTTCAAGTTCACCATCCCGGCGTTTGGGAAGGGCGGGCCCGGGACACGGCTCGCCACCTGCGACTTGCGTCCCGGGCCTTTTTCCCCTCCCATCGACAATGTTGGGCGCGAAACCCACGCCCTATTGCCGCCTTTAGCACCGGTCCAGGCCCGAGGCGCCCCTGGGGCCCGTCGTCCCTCGGGGTCGGCCAGGGCCGGTATTGCAGGTGTTCGGAGGCCCTGGGTCCGGATAACGGATTGACCGGGGTCTCGACGCCCACCTTCCCAGCCCTGTATTCCGGCGAGCCAGGGCCGGGGCTGGCGGGTACCATCCGGTCGACCCGCCCCTATGTTTACCGAACCCTGTTTGGGACCGACGGCCCGACCCAGGAACCCTCCTCCAAGTGTCCTTCCCCGTGCGTCTGCCCAGGTGAACCCAAGCCGGTGATTTGGCGTTGAGATCCCCCGCGACCAGCACAGGGAAGGGGTCCGTAAAACGGATCAAATTTGGGTCGGTCTGGGTGGCCTCGAAGTCGGGAGATCTGTTGGGGAGAAAAGAAGTATGGACAAAATTCTCCCAACAGGCGCCGACAATGGACCTTCTTCATCCACCTCGGTTGGGACCCAACCAATCCCACAGACCACTGCCGCAGGTCGGACGGTCCCGGCGGTTTTGCCGGGGAACGTAATTTGATTTCCGACACTACCGGCCACCTGGAATCAACTGCGCCATGCTCTGAGACAAGAGGTTCCTGAGCTCTGGCGCAGTGGTTCCAAATTTCTGCAGGATGCTCAGCGTGGCCGGCATCTTTTTGGACGGCCTTTGGTTTTCAAAGCGCTGGAAGCTTGAGCACCTGGCTTGGGCCCAGACCGCCTGTTCCGTCCCCTCCTGTCGGGTTTGGTGGTCGTGACCCGCCTCCCCAACTTTGGTGGTTTTTTACCGCCCGGCCAGATACCAGGCGGCCGGCAACCTCTCTTTGGTGGCCCAGGCTTTGGCCCAGATTGAAGGCACTGCTGCGGTCCCCCTTGGCATTCCCCATTGCCCGATTTCCGGGCAGTGGAAGCAGCGCATCGGACCGCGCCGCAAACGGTTTCCCGCACTGAACACCCCCGATCCGGGGCGCCCACCATCAATTTTTTTTGGTGGCGCACGGGCGGCACCCCCCCCAAGACCCGTGCGGTCTTGGCGGTTTCCGCTTTACGGGTGACCGGGCATGCCCGCTCCGCCTCCCAACCTCCTCTTTTAGAATCATCGACCGGGGCGAAGATCCGCCCTTTTCGGGCCCTGGATATGTTCCCCTCTGGGAACCAGTTGGGGCTTTCCCAATTGGTTGGCCCCTCACTGGCGGCCCGGAACTTATTCGGGCCCCCGTTCCATGGCGGAACCGGAGGCCATCAATTCCCCATCCTGGGTTGCACTTTTTCTTCCCCTGGAGGTGCCAGAAAAAACCCCTTTTCCGCGCCCGGCTGCGCTTTATTACCACCGACGGGTAGGGCTTTTAGTTTCAATCCTCTTTTTTTCCTCTTTGGACCGCGCCAAACGGCGGTTTGGCGTGCCAATCCCCATTTGGGGAATGTCTGGTGCCTAATTTTCCCTTGCCCCCGGTCGCATCTCTGGTTGGTGGGGCCCTTCTTCTTCCCTTTTGGCCTTCTTTTATGGGGAAGGTTTGAAGGGCAGCTCCTTCCGGGCGCCTTCACCCTTCGCTGCGCAGTGGGGCGCGGGGGAGCAGGGCAGAGGCGTTGGGGCGCAGGAGGCCTCCCCTACCGCAAACGGAGCCGCCGTTTTCGGCGGCCAGTGGAGACGAGCCGCTTCTCCGGGTGGCGGTCCCTGTCGTCCGGGTGGGCCTGGGCAAAGGGGCCCCACCATGTCCCGATGGGCGCCCATTTGCTCAACATCTGTTGGCGTCCCAGCGTGGACATCTCCCTTCACCCAGCCGGTTCTCTCCGAGGCCAAGGCACCTCTCTTCGAAAACCTCTCTCTCGCTTTTTTGTCGGCCCCTTTTCGGCCGACTGGGTAAACACCTCCATCCACCAACTGTTTTACGGCGGAGGGCCTCTTTAAGGGCACTGCTAAGTGCCCCGGTTCCCATTTGTGGCAACCTGGGAGATGGCTCAGGTGCAGCCCATCCCGCATCCCCTTAAGGCTCCTCCCCCCTCCCCTCGGGCCTTACCATTCTTCGAGCGTCGATCCTTTTCCCGCTCTGCCGCTGGGCCTTCTTCGTTTTTAGCGGACCAGATCCCCAACCTCCTAACTCCCTAACGTTGTTTCCCCGTCGTCCCGCCAAGTTTCAGTCGCTCCGCATTCAAAATCTAAGTGGTGGTTTTTTGCACGGTTCTGTTGAACTTGGTGTCGAAAAGGCAGAACCTCCAGAATCTGTTAAAACCTCCGTTTCGGAACGTCGGGAAAAGTATCCTCAAAAACTGAAAAAACCGTGGTCGGCGGTCAGAACCTGGCGTGCGCTCTCGTTTGATCGACGGGTATATTTTTCGACGGATTCGGTTGCGGGTGTCATCACGTCCCAAAAGTCCCGGTTTTCCTGTTGGAATTGACCCGGAGTTACACGGTTTAAAGGAAAACCACGTGGCCCGTGCTACTCTTTCGGGAGAAAAGGCCAGACCCATTCCGGGTAGCCGGTCCCCTTCCCAAAACCGTTTTGACATCCCAAATTCCATTCCTGGAGGAAGAAACAAGACCGGGAAGACAAACAACACGTAAAACGAACTTTAAGGCGGATTCTCGAGATCCGATGGATAACCCCCTTTTTTTTGGAAAAGCGCTTCCCTACAATCCCTGAAAATGGGTTTTTTATACAGGTTCGGGTTATCAACTTTTGTTCCAAAATTCAGTTTCGTCACCCGTGGTTCCCGAAGGAGTGACGGGACAGGATCGGAATTGGTGCCCTAAAACGGGGGCTAGGGAATTTTTTTGTCCGACCATAGGGAAGAACAGGAAAAAAACAACGGTTTTGCGGTTGTTGGTAATCTCCCTAACTTCAAAGCGTCTGGACTTAAAGGGAAGGCAGAAAGATCCTCTGGGGCTGGGTGTGCGTCCCAGGGAATTATTTTTAAATTTTTAAACCTTTCCGAGATATAAATTTAATATCAACCAGAATTCGGAACCCCAACAAAACAAAACCCCCATATCTCAAACGGGGGTCTAGCGCGATTTTGCCATTTTCCTGGTCCCCCCCAACCCCTCCCGGTTTGTCTAAAGACCCTGGACCCCCCCGGCATGGGCGGAGTATCACCCCCCTACCTTCTTTGGAAGGGCCCAAAGGGATTCTAAGTCTGGGGTTAAAAAATTTTGAATTTGGGAACCTGGCCATTTGTGCCTTCGATTATATAATTAATTAAAGTTGTATATTTATTTGTGGCGGATTTAATCCCCATCTTGCGTTAATATTATAAGATAATTTCAAACTTATTTTTTTTCCGCATGACCTTGATTTTGAATCTCTCTCTTGCTTGTGGGTAAACCGTAAGTAAAGTTGAGGTTATTATAAATATTGTTTTCCCTTTTTCTATTTGGGAGTTTTATAAGCATATTTGAAACAATTACATTTTCTTGCAAAAAATTTCTAAGGAAAATTACTTTTTCTTGGATATTATTATAATTGTACCACCCCAAAACCTGCGGTGGGTTTTTCTATTGACTCCCAAGATGGAAGGCAGGGAAAACTGAAATAATGGGCCTGTGACCGTAAAAGGGGAAAGGCAGATAGGAAACGGAAAAGCGCAGTGGAAAGGGCGGGCAGAATATCCGACAACTTGGTAGAATGGTCAGTCCTCGACAAAAACATTGCGAAGCGAACCCCTCCGGGAAATGATCTCGGTTGATGGCGACCGGTTGCGGGGCAGAGCTCTTACAAAGGGAAAACACCTCAACAACCCAAACCTAAAACAAGTTAAAAAATAATAAGGTGTCAAAGCTGCCCTCGAAAAGGGCGGCGGGAGTACGAAGAAAAAACAGACTCTGGAAGGAGATAAGAAACAAAACGGAGAAGGTATCTAGAAGGGACCGAATTAGAAAATGGGAATAAAAAAAAAAAACGACGAAAACGTTAATTTTTGAAAAAATAAAAAAAATGGAGATGTCGAAGACGATAAATGAAAAAAGAACGAAATGGAAATCCCCATTAAAATGCACCGGTCCTGTCGGATCAAAGAACAGAACAGTCCCTCGATAATCCATGGACAACCAAAACGGAGATGAGATCATTGATAAAATAAGAAAAAACGTAAATGCCAAAGGGAAGGAATAAGGGTGGACAAAATTAGGGGCAAAGATCGAAAGATCTAATCGTTTCAGTTCAACGGGAATGGAAAAAGTTAAAAACAAATAGAAAGCGGGAACCGAATTATCAGAGGAAATTCTGAATCCTTTTATTCGGATTAATAAATTATAACAGCACGAGGACATCATCAACGCCATCAGCACAAAATAAAAACTTCTGAAAACCTGGCAAAAGAGGACCTCCAGAATGCAGTGAATTCCAAAAAATACCCGGAACTCCCTCCTTTCACGTCTCCTCAAAGGTTTCCCCAAGCTTAAATTCTTGACCACGAAACAGTTCCGTCGACCTTCAGAAGGTAAGGGTGTACGACAATCACCTCTTGTCAATCCGGTGCCGGGATAGGGCCTAAAAAAACTGTGCACCAACAACGATCTCTGTTCCACTTGGTGTCCCCCGAGAACAAATCAAAAGAGGCTTGGTGCCTCCGTGCATCTTGTGTCACCGAACAGAACCTGGATGCCCGGGCATTTGTCCCTTTTAATAAGGAGAAAATGGGAAGCCCGGCAAAGGCGGGTAGCCTCTCTAAATGGTATGGTGGGCAAAGTGCAGGTGTTGCCCCGGTTAGTTGGAACCTCCGAGGGCGAGACGGCAACAGCTGAACTGAGTCAAAGGCCACAAAAGAAAAGGCCTTTGCGTTGATCCAAAACCACATCGTGGTATTGGGGAGATGAGGTCGTATCCAGTACTAGGATGGCGTAGCGGCAAGACCCCAGGAAAGGTGTCAAGGCGCCCTTTGGTATTCGACGACACTATCGACATCCTCATTACCCAGCTCCGCAAATTTTGCGTCCAATGTTGAGAACCGGACGTTGAAATTGCGGGTGGTTGGTGTCTCCGCCGAACATACCCATCGACCCGATATCAAAGGATCGGCGCAGCCTTCACTGCGAAGCTGGATACGTGGTTGGGCGGCGACGGATGCGGGGAACCCTGGTGGGGCAGCGCAACCACGGACACACGAGGAACAGGTGGGAAGCCTCAACTGGGCTCGAGATTTAAACTCGGAAAGCCAACCTTCGAACTTATGGGAGGACCAGATTCCAAAGTTGCTCGACCTCACCTGTTGATTGAACTGCTTTCTGGACGGAAGGATGGAATTATCGGATGGATTACCAGCTCGGACCATGACTTTTTCGACATTTATGGACTGCCGGCCAGAAAAAAGGAATGCGGTTCGTCTAAAAAGCGGACTGGGTCAGTTCAGGATGAATACCAACATCCTGCGAAAAAAATTTTAAAGGAAAATAAAAAGATAAATGACAAAATGCACTGGAAGACGCAATTAAATAATTATATTATAACGGAAGTCTGGATTTGCATTCCCCGGGGAAAATTGTCGAACAAATTGCCCTGGTGGAATGATGAGCTCGTGGCTCAAACGAATCTCCAGACAAAAGGGATATCGTACGCAGCCCCAGTGAGGCCTGGTCGTGGTAGGTACGTTAAAAAAGGACGAATACCTCAAGGAGTAATGGCTAACCGAACTGGAAGATTCCAGCAAGCAGGGCGGTCGATGTGGGATACTCTACAGGTCATTGGAGAACGCAAAATGAGGAAAATCCCCACTCTTGATGGAACGCCTTGGGACCGGAAGGGTCAGAGGTATTGGGAAACTTTTACCCTGAAGATCCGGGGGCACGAACCAGCCCATGTAAAATAAGAATGGCCTGGAATGTGAACACAGAAACAAAAGGGGAACAAACGACCCTCCATTCCTGTGACAAATTTTGGGCTGCTCCGTTTTCCAAAAACTCCTGGCCTCGACGGACTAACGGCGGACTCTGCATGGCTGCCCCAAACTGGCCGACCAATCGGCCTCCAAAATGCCCCGTCTCGGACACTTTCCGGTGGTGGGGGCGTTGACTGGGAAGCCGGGAAGGACGATTTCCCTCCGAAAGGTTGTTTGTATTTGGCAAAATTGGAGAAGATGCTAGTTGGAGACTTAAAGGATATATTGGGCCATTGCGTAACAATGGTTTATGCCGAGGCACAAGGACCCCTCCGACGTTCAAAAAATAAAACGGAACTGAAACCAAAAAGTTGATATCAGTTCTCCTGGACATGGGGCCTTCATGCGCGGTGGCCCAATAATTCAGATTGGCCGAAACGGCTATCCCGGGCAATCGGGGGCGGTCGGGGAATCTTGACCGTCGGTGCCGTCAGACCTTTTTAAAATGTCCGTAAAACGACCAAAGGATGCGTGCAGGGGTCATAGGGGTCCCATATTCTGGAATTCCTACTAAACCCCGATACCGGAAAAATGGAACGAATGGGTGCAATGCGGGCTTCCCAAAGGGACATCTTCGGTGGTTCAGGTTCGGCCTGGAATTGAAAGGACCCGGCGGCTCTGGACGTGTGGGTTGGGGTAAACAAGGGTTTGCATCCAAGACCAACTATTTGGTGACGAACAGGCTTAAAAAAACTCTGCGCATGGGGGCAGAGCGTCCATAGAAGGATGAGTGTTGGGGCTTACAATAGACGACAGGTTGACACAACAGTCTTTGGGCGTCTGTTGTGGGTCCCTTCTCAACTCTCAGGGGCTAAAATCGCTGGGGCTTTCTGGATATAGAACATGTACATACGATCAGGAAACCGTTGTAATTATGCGGCGGGTCTTGGGCCTCTACCCAAAAGGAAATAAAACCCTGCATGTCAACCAGTTTCTAAAATAGTTTCTACCGGACAGCATCCTAAACTCGGTCCCTTTGGCTGGTTTGCTTCCTCTTGACGCAAGGATTCGGGGGCCCTCCAGAAATCAAGGGGGCAATCAGGCGGGTTGTCGGGAGACCGAGATTGGGCGTCCGGCTCCTTACCCATGGGAACCCGGTGACTCGGTTGGGCGGTTGCTTGCCTGGTGGCGGGCAGGGACCTCCGCGAACGTCGTCGGTGAAAATCTTCCCCGGGCAGCAGGAATAAGGAAAGTCGGCGCAGCCCTCCGTGGGGGAAATGTCGAAACAAATTCCCAAAACAAAGCTGGGGACTTCGCCGTCTAGGCGGGCTCCCCCTCGAGGCTACCAAAATACCTCAAAGGAGGTTGGACTCACTGAAATACTGACTCAATCGCCCTCGGACTGTATGCCGCGATGCTCTCAAATAGAGGGGAAAACATGAAAGACACAAAAGACAAGGTGTCAAGATCAAAGTTGACAGAAATTTTCGGTTATTAGCCCCAAAGAAATAAATTTATAAATCTGTAAAAAAATGTTTAGGTAAAAATTAAATAAGTGATATAATTTAACTCTCCTTGAATTTTTAATATTAGTATAGAAAAGATTAACTTAGTTTTAATAAAAATTAAAATTTAATATAGATTTGATATTAATAGGTTTAAAAAAGCAACCCGTTGTATTGAAATAGTTTTTTAGTAAATGGTGAGAATAGGTTAATTAAATATAAAAAAGTTAGTTAAAACTGCATGTTATAAACAATTTTAATTAAATAACCCTAATTGTAACTTCTAATTATAATATAAATAAAAGTGTTAAAGAACGTAAGTTAAAATTGTTTGTAAATGTTAAAATTATTGATAAATAAATTTTTAGAATAAATATGAAATAATACATTAAAAGTAAACTGTTAATGAATAAGATATATATATATATATATTTATAATTTTAAATAAAAAAGAAAATTAAGATAAATTTAGAATGGTGAATGGCTGGGAATCCCACCCGGAAATAATGAATGAGGAGATGAAAAAAGATGTAGTGCGGGAGGAATAACTGCAGAACTGGCTGAAAAAAAAACAAAATAAAGTCCCGTTATGTTGGGTAGATCGATAAAAAAAAAAAAAAAAAAAAAAAAAAAAAACCTAACCTAACCTAACCTTTTTTTTTTTAAAAAATCCCACGGTTCCCCGCCGCCAAAGTGAGGGCGCGGTATGTGGGGCTCCCCGGACCAAATAAAGGGCCGGTATACCCACCTAAAAAACCAACTTTTCCTTTCTCTTGTCGCTTAGGGGGCCGCGGGGGCGTGACGGTCTTGGCGACCCCGGCGCACCCCCTCGCCTCTTTGGGCCTCTTTCACCGGGTGTGTTGGGACACCCGGAACTCCCCCCCTGCCGGAACAAACCAACGGCGCCCTGAAACCCTTCTCTGGGGGCGGGCCCCTCTTGCCCGCCGCCCAGGGGGCCCTCTGTCAGGGAAGGTTGCGCGCGCCCCTTCGGCCCTGGCCCTTTGCAGATAGCCAGGGCGCTCCCTCCCTGTCCCTCCGGCCTCCTTCCAGGCCCACGTCCCGCAAAAAAGGGCGGCGCCCCGCGTCTCACATCCCGTACTGCGGAAGCGAAAGGTCTCTTTACACACGCGTTGGGTTGCTCGACCCAGGCTGGGCACTCTTCCAGGCGGTTGGGCCTCTCCAACATACAGTGGTGGCCTCCTCTTGGGCTCCCCTACCCCACCTGGGGTACCTCCCAAAACAAACCGTGTCCCGGAGAAACCTTTTTTTTTTTTTTTTTTTCGGGGAAATCCTCCATACCCTCCTCCGGAGGCAAGACGGGTTTTCGGACTGCAGCATAAAACCACCCTTGCTTCCTGCCTTTTGGGTGGGGTCACAGGAACTTTATCACTCATCTGCAACCCCACCGCGCTGGCCCCAAACAGCCCATTCGGCCACGGCCATCTGCCTCCCTCTGGGCGCTGGAACTAGCGCCCCTCTCGCCCCTGTTTGTCGTTCCCCCGAATTTTCCGGGAAACCTGACTGGGGTTCCACCCCAAGGACCAAACTCTAGCCCCAGGGCGGCCCGATTTCGCTCCCCGCTGGCTTCATTTCGGCCGCAAAGGAGGATCGACGACACCATGCCTTCCCCCCCTCCCGGCCCCCACCCATCAGCGGTGCCCCCACTCAGTCGCGGAGGATGGGAGGCGGCCCGAAACCGACCTCCTCTTCCCCCCGCTCCACCCTGGTTTCGAGGGACGGAAGGGCGGCGTCACCTCCCGGCCCGTCCTCCCCTCAAGGCGCATCCAAACGGGCGCACCCGCGGGAACCTCCTCCACACCCCGGGCCCTCAGGCCGGCCAGGTTCTTAGCTTCCCGGCTGAAAGCCCAGGTCACCCCCCTTGACCAAGGGAACCTGTTCGGGGTCCCGGGAAAACCAACCAGATGAAGTGCGCGGGTTTCTGCGTCGGTCCCAGAACGAGCCAGCCAACAGGCGCCCCTCCCGGAATGGTCCGGTACCCCGTACGGCCCGGATAACACCCTCTGGGTTCCTCCGCCAAACCAGTACTCTCCTTTTGGAGGGTGTCGGCCCCACGGGTTGCCCTGGGACCATGGCCAACGACTCCGGCGTAAGGCGGCGACAGGGGCTGGGTCCTCCCGGTGGGACGTCTGCCGGGCTGCCGCTGCTCTCCCACTCTGGGCGCAGGCGCTCAAGTGACCAAAACCTCCATCGGCGGTCTGGACTAGCCGAGATTTTCTGTCGGCGACGTGCGCGGACGCCCAAACGGATATGGGCGTCCCGGTGGCGCGTTCGGGCCACCTCAAATTAAGCCGGATGGCCCAATCGCACACCCCGGCGGTGGCAAATCCGCCCTGCGGGTGGTGCCACGGCGGTGGAGGTGTCGTCCCGTAACAAACGTCGCCCTCGATTTGGCCCTGCCCAATCAAAACAACGTTCCGAATGGTCCCACCGACCCTGTGGAACTCCCACCTCGTGGTCCGGGCCCATTCGGCGGGAACTCGAACGTCGATCGACAGGTTTGGGATCACCCTTTGCGGTGGGAGGCCCCGTGGCGGCCTCCATGCAGGCCAGGGCGGGTGTTAATCGTTGGCGATGTGGGTGACCCCCAAAACCCCCTCACCCGGCCCATCCTGCTCGGGACCTGACCCAGCCCGCGTGGACGGTCGACCGGCCCGCAACCTCCACTCCGCCAGTTTGGACCACGTGCTCCGGGTGTGGACGATGCGGGCCCGATTCTCTCAAAGGTTTTCCCATCGTCCAACGCGATCGGCCGGGGCGGAGGGGGCGAAATCCCGGACGCCCCCTCCCTTTTGGATGAGGACAGTCGCCTGTCTTCCCACCTCTGTGGTATTAAGGCTGACCAGACGGGAAACATCGCCCTCTCTGGGCTCAGGGCGTCCCTGGGCCCAGCGCCAGCCGCGTCCCAGAGTGCCATCGGGACCGGGGCGGTCGTTTGCCCTCATTTTAAAGGCCGCAGAACTCTCCGGGTGACTTCTGGCCTTCGGGACTGGGTCGACTCATCCGTGCCATTTGGGACCATCGAAGGTGCCGTGTGCTCCCTCTCGCTGTGGGAATAAAGCCTCGCGATCGCCGCAACCAACTGCGGCGCCAGACTCTCGTGATGGGGGCCCAGGACGAAGCCTGTTCGTTACCATTTTGTAGGCCGCCCCACGGTCACTGTCCGCCGCCAACGTTCCTCCTAGCCGCGGCGATCGCCTCAGCTATTCCACCAGAGCCATTCTTTTGCTGCTGAAAGGGGCGAGCAATTCGGCCTCAAGGCCGGGTCCTGCGCCGTCGTCCACGACAACGGGTGTACTGGCGCCGTGCCGATGCACTCTTTGCGCATCGCGGCGATTTGGATTCCCATTACACCCGGCGTTTAGGAGAACGTTTGGCCGGGACGTCGACGCGTCCGCACCCTGTGATTGCGTCCCAGGCCATTGTGCCTCCCTTCATCGACAATGTTGGGCGCGAAACCCGACTGCACTGTGCCGCCTCCTTCGCGGCTCTCGGTCCAGGCTTCCGAGCGCCACCTGGCTCGTCCTGGGGTCGGCCAGGGCCGGTATGGAGTGTCTGGGAGGCGAGGACCCTGAATCGGATGTGCGTGATCGACGGGTCTCGACGCCCTCACACCACCTGTTTCGGCGAGCCAGGGGCGGGGCTGGCGAACGACCCACGATCGACCCGCCCCTGGCCTACACGTTTACCGAACCCCTGTTTGGACCGAAGCCCGACCTCCGGAGCCACTCCTCAGTGTCCTTCCGTGCGTCTGCCGCAGGTGAACCCTAAGCCGGTGATTTGGCGTTGGATCCCCGCGACCAGCACAGGGAAGGTCCGTAAGAACGGATCAGTATTGATCGGTCTGGAGCCCTCGAAGTCGGCGAGAGATCTGTTGGGAGAAAAGTAGCTGAAACTACGAATATCTCCAACCAGGCGCCGACGAAACTGGACCTTTCTTTCGTCCCTCGGTTGAGGGACCCACAGTCCGCAGACCACTGCCGCAGTGTCGGACGGTCCCCGGCCCAGTTATTGCCGGGGAACGTAATACGGTTCCGACACCACACCTGAATCGACCACTGCGCCATGCTCTGAAACAGGGTCCTGAGCTCTGGCGCAGTGGTTCAGTTGTCTCAGGATGCTCAGCGTGGCCATCTTTATTCGACGGCCATTTGGTCCCTCAGCCGAAGCACTGGGCTTGGGCTGGCTTCAAGCCCAGGCCTCATATTCATCCCTCCTGTCGGGTTTGGTGGTCTGAGCCCTCCCCAACTTAGCCAGCTGGTTTTTTGCCGCCGCGCACAAGATACAGTGCGGCGCGGCTGGCATCCTCTGCTTTGGTGGTAGCTGGCACAGCGGTGCAGGCACTGCGCGGTCGACGCCCGTATGGCACTGCTCCGCTACGTGCCCGATTTCGAGCAGTGGAAGCGCGCATCGGGCGCGCCAAGCGGTTCACCTGCACTGACACCACCCGATCAGGAGCGCCCTTCGATAATTTTTGGTGGCTGCCGCTGGGCGGCGCACCTCCCCAAGAACCCGTGGGTCTTGCGGATTTCTCCGACTTTTACGGTGACGGCAGCTGCCTTGCGCTACCGCCTCAGCCCCTCCGTCTTTTCCAGAATCATCGGGCCGGATGCGAGATCCGCGCCTTTCGGGCCTGGATTGTCCACCTCAGGACCAACCAATTGGCGGCTTTCTCGAATTGTTTGGCCTTCCTCGCTGGCGGCCCGGAACTTCGATTCGGGCCCCGTTGCCCCATGGCGGAACCGAAGGCCATCAATTCCGATGTCCTTCGGTTGTGCTTTCTTTGCATCCGAGGATGCCAGAATAAATGACCCTTTTCTGCTCGCCCGGCTGCAGCGATAACTCAGCCGACGGGAGGGGCTTAATTTTGGCATCCTCTTCTTTTGCTGCGTCGCTTTAGGACCACGCCAGGCTTAGCAGTTTTACGGCGTGACCAGATCCACCCATCCGTGGGATGCTCTGGTGCCGCCATTTATTCCGCTGCCCAGCGCTGGTGCACCCCTGGGTTGGTCGGGCCTTCTTCTTCCTTTGGCTTTCCCTTTTGGGAAGACTTCAGGGAGCCCATCAGGGGCGTTTTGAAAACGCCACGTTCATCTCGGGCATCAGTGGGTGCGGGTCGCCTCTCTTCTTCCGCCACTACCACCTTGTGCGCCGGCTGGTCCTCCTCGCTGGAAGACTCGCTTTGAGTACCAGCCGTTCTTCTCTAGTGCCTTCCTATAAATTTGAGGAAAACCCGCGCCTTCACCATCGAGCCGGTCCTCACCTGGTCCGCGCCTCTCCCTGCATGAATCGGAATCAAAGTTTCGCCATGTTCGTTTTGTGTTTTTGTCTCCCTTTTGATGATTTTATTTTTCCAATAAATCCCCCACGAGTAGGAAAAGTCCACCGGGCGGGACCATGTTCACCGGTAACCTAAATACGCCTGGGGCGGGGTACCAAGGTGGGCCGCTTGGCTGGTGTTCTTCCAGCCCTCTTGCGCACCGACGCCACGTACCACAACCCGGATCAACGGTTTTAGAGGTTGTCTCCTCGCGGTCCGGTGAAGCGGACCCTCAACTCCGCAGGCCGCGAGACGTGATCCACGACACCCGCGGCCGAGATCGCGGTGTTCGGCAAGCCGAGGTGCAATACCGGACGAATCACACCGTCCCTTCGGGGACTTCCATTCACATCTACTTCCCTCTGCCCCAATTCCCACACATTCATACCTTTTCTCCTTTCTCCTTTCCTTTGTCACGCTCGGCGAGGCTCGACGCACTCGCGGGTGAACCGCTCATCCGTGTTCCCTCTTCAAAATACAGGAGCAGTCTGACCCGCCACCAAGGCTCACCTCTGGGCATCTGCTCCTCGCCACATCTCCACCCTCAACGGGAGGACGCAGCACCCTGTCGGTTTCTGTCCGCCGGCCGAAACAGGCCCCCTATCTGGGGCGTGCCCCTATCCGCAACCTGGGGACGCGCCGGATGGGAGATCTGGCAACTCCACCCGGTGTTCAGAACCTTTTTTTTTTTTTTGCCGTTGGAAAAATCCGCCAATTCCCCCGCCAAGTGAAGGGGCGCGGGGATATGTGGGCTCCCCGGACAAGATGGGCGGCCGGTATACCCACTAAAAACCAACGGTTGTTCCTTCTCCTGTCGCTTTAGCCGGGGCGCAGGCCTGATTACGGTCATCGGCGACCCCGGCGCGACGTCCCTCTCGGGCCTCTTCTCACCGGATGTGTTGGGACACCGGAACGTCGCTTTAGGCGCCGTGCCGGAACAACAACGGCCCCTCTTGAGCCCTTCTCTGGGCGGCGGCCCTCTTGCCGGCCCCAGGGCTCAATGTCAGGGAAAGGTTGCGCGCGTACGCCACTCTTCGGCACCCTGGCCTTCTTCTGCGGATATGGGGCTCACGGCCTCCCTGTCCCTTCCGGCCTCCCGGGCCATCCGTCCTCCAAAGCAAGGACGGCGCCCCTGACCTTTCGCTCTCTGGCACGCCGTACTACACGAAGCGAAAGGTCGTGCCCTGACCACTACCCGGCTCCGGCGTTGCTCGACCCAGGCTGGGCCTCTTCCAGCGCGTGGTGGGCCGCTCTTCGGCACACCGCCACGTAGTGCCACTCTCGTGACTCCCCTACCGGCCCGGCACAGGTACCTCCGAAACAGCCGTGTCCCGAGAGAACCTGCGTCGCGCGGAATTTGGAGCCGTATCCTCTTTCAACCCGCCAAGAACGGGCGTATGGCTTCTTTGTTTGGGCCAGCGCTGGGTGCCCAGCCGCAGCTCCCCCTGTATTGCAGGGCGCAATTCGTCTCGCCCCTTTTCTTCGGGGCTGGCTAAGCCCGAGACCTCCCTCCTCGCGCCAGAAGAGATGACGCGAGGATTTCTGCGTCTGGTCCCAGGGCAAGGAGCCAGCCAACAGCGCCGCCTCCGCCGAGATGGTCCAGTAGCCCGTCAGCCCGGATCCCAACACCCTCTGGGTTCTTCTCAGTACAGTCGTACCTCCTTTTGGTTCGGCCCCGGTGCCCTGGGACCATGGACCTGGCGACTCCGGCGTACAGGCGGCGGCAAGGCTGCTGGGTCCCGGTGTTGGGGTCTGCCGGAAGCCCGCTGCTCTCGCCACTCTGGGCGCGAGGCGCTCAAAATGGGCAAAAACCTCCATCGGCGGTCTGGGACTGGGCCGAGATATTTCATCGTCGGCGAGCGTCGACGCGGAGCCGCAAAACGATGATGTGGGCGTCCGCAGGTGGCGCGTTCCGGGCCGTAAAGTAAAGGGCCTCGGTTTTTCTAACCCACCTCTGGTCCTACCGCCGGATGCGCCATGGGAGCGACCCGGCGGTGGCGAGTCGCAGCCCTGCGAAGGTTGGTGCCACGGGCGGTGACGAGGTGTCGTCCGCGTAACAGTGACGTCGACACCCTCGATAGCCGCCACGACCCAGTCAAACCAACGTTCCGAAGCGGTCCGCACCGACCCCTGTGGAACTCACGATACCTCGTGGTCCGGGCCCATCTCGCCGGGAACTCGACCTCGATGCGACGGTGGCCCGATCACCTTTGCGGTAGGAGGCACCCGTGGTATGGGCCTCCTTAGCAGGCCAGGGCAGGGTGTTGAATGCGTTGGCGATGTCGGTGCGCCGAAAAACCCTACCCGAGACCCGCATCCTGCGTCAGGGACTGACCCGCAGCACCGCGTGGACGGTCGACCGCCGCGAAGCCTGCCACTCCGCCGATTTGGACCGACGTGCTCCAGGTGCTGGACGATGCGGCCGCCACGATTCTCTCAAGGTTTTCCCACATCGTCCAACAGCACGATCGGCCTGTGGGCGGAGGGCGATCCGCGGACGCCCCCTCCTTGGATGGGACGAGGTCTGCCTGTCTTCCACCTCTGTGTATAGGAGCCAGACGGGCGAAACATCGCCCCTCACTCTGGGCTCCAGGGCGTCCCCTGAGGCCAGCGCCACCGCGTCCCGGGATCCATCGGGACCCGGGCGGTGCGTTGCCTCATTTTAGAAGGCCCACCGAACTTTCTCCCGGGTGACTGTTCTCCGGGTGACTGTTCGGAACCCTAACCTAACCTAACCCTTCTAACCTTTTTTTTTTTGTTTTGCCGTTGGAAAATCCAGCTTACAGATTCCCACCGCCAAGAGTGAGGGCAGCGGGGATATGTAGAGCTCCCGGACCAAGATGGGCGGCTGGTATACCCACAAAAACCAACGTTTATTCACTTTCTCTTGTCGCTGTAGCCAGGGCCGCGGGCCTGATCACGTCTTCGGCGACCCGGCGCGACGTGGCCTCTCGGGCCTCTTCTCTCCAGGTGTGTTGGGACACCGGAACGTCGCTAGGCGCCGTGCTGGAACAAACAGCACGGCGCTCCTCTGAAGCCTTCTCTGGGCGGCGGGCACCTCTTGCCCGGCCGCCCAGGGGCTCAGTGTCGAGGGGAAGGTTGCGCGTACGCCTCTTCCGGCGCCTGGCCTCTTCTGCGGATAGCCATGCGCTCTCGGCCTCCTGTCCCTTTCACGCGGCCTCCTTCAGGCCATCACGTCCTCGAAAAAGCAGGACGGCGCCCCGACCTTTCGCTCTCTGGCATCCTGCGTCTACAGCGGGAAGCGAAGGTCGTGCCTACACTACGCAGCTCTGCGTTGCTCGACGCCGGCTGGGCTCTTCCAGCGCGTGTTGGGCCGTCTCTTCAGCACTGCCCACGGTGGTGGCACTCCTCTTGGGCCTACCGGCCACGCGGCACGGTACCTCCCAGAAACAGCCGTGTCCGGAGAACCTGCGTCGCGCCGGAATGTTAAGGAGCGTGGTATCAGGTGCCTCCTTATGCAGGCCAGGGAGGTGTTGAATGCGTTGGCGATGTCGGTGAGCACCGCCAAAACACCCTCACCCAGTCACCACTCTGCGTCAGGGACCTGACCCGCAGCACCGCGTGGACGGTCGACCGGCCCTTGCGGAACCATACTGCCACTCCGAGATTTGGACCGACGTGCTCCAGGGTGCTGGACGATGCGGCCGCCACGATCTCTCAAGAGTTTTCCACATCGTCCAACAGCACGATCGTGCACCAGGGCGGAGGCGAGTCCGCCGGACGCCCCTCGCCTGGATGAGGACGAGTCTGCCTGTCTTCCACCTCTGTGGTATTAGAGGCAGAGCCAGACAGGCGAAAACATCGCCCTCCTCTGGCTCAGGAGCGTCCCCTAGGGCCCAGCCAACACGCGTCCCGGAATGCCATCGGACCCGGGGCGGTGCGTTTACCCTCATTTTAGAAGCCCCGACTCTCCCGGCTGACTTCTGGCGCTTCCAGGACTGGGTCGACCTCATCCGTGCCATCTGGGACCATCAGAAGGAACCTAACCTTTTTTTTTTTTTTTTTACCGTGGAAATGCCACGCATACCCGTCCTCGCGGGGCAAGACAGGTTATTCGGACTCCCCGACTAAAACCACCCGTTGTTCGCTCCGACGCTTTTAGGGTGGGGTCACGGACGTTTTGCCTCATCTGCAACCCCTGGCGCGCTGGCCGCCGAAGCGCCCATCTCAGCCACGGCCATCTGCCTCCCCTCTGGGCGCGTCGGAACTAGCGCGCCCTTCGTCTCGGCCCCTGTGGTTCGGTAACAGATTCCCAGATCTGTTACTCGAACCATAGGAGCTAGGTTCCTGACCGCAGGACCAGACTCCTGGCAGCGGCTCAGATGTTTCGCTCGCCGCTGGCTCCATTCGGCCAGAAGGAGGAGATCGACGACACCATGCCGAATGTCCCCCTCCAGGCCCTCACACCGCATCAGCGGTGCGGCCCCTCGAGTCGCGGAGGATAGGAGGCGGCCTCGGAATACCGACCTCCTCTTCCCGCGAGCTCCACCCTGGTTGCAGAGAGACAGGAAGGGCGGCGTCTCACTCCTGCGACCGTCCTCCGCACCCTCATGGCGCATCCAAAGCAGGCTGCAGCCGCGGGCAACCTCCTCACCGGCCTTGCACCTCAGGCCGGCCAGGTCTCTTAGCTTCCCCGCAGCTGACCAAGCCGCAGGTGCTGACCCACCGCTCGACAAAGCGAGAACCTGTTCGGGGAACCTAACCTTTTTTTTTTTTGCAAGTGAGAATGCCTACATCCCGTCCTCACGGGGGCAAGACAGATTATGTCGGACTCGCACCGACTAAAACCACCACGTTGTTCCTTCCTGACGCTTTAGGGTGGGGTCACAGACGTTTGCTCATCTGACCCCCACGCGCTGCGCCGAAACAGCCCATCTCGGCCACGGCCATCCTGCCTCCCTCTGGGCGCGTCGGAACAACGCGCCTTCGTCTCGGCCTGTGGTTTGGTAACAGATTCCCCAGATCTGTCTGGGGAAACCCATAGACCAGGGTTCCCTGACCACCAAGGACCAACTCCTAGCCCCCAGCGGCGGCTCAGATGTTCCTCCGCCCTGGCTCCATTTCGGCCACAGGAGGAGGATCGACGACACCATGCCGAATGTCCCCCCTCCCGGCCTCCACCCCATCAGCGGTGCGGCCCTCAAGTCGCGGAGGATGGGAGGCAGCCTACGAACCACCTCCTCTTCCCGGATCCTCCTTGGTTGCGAAGGACGGGAAGGCGCAGCACCTACCTCCCAACCCGTCCCTGCACCCTCAAAGGCGCATCCAAAGCGGGCTTTGCAGCCCTGGGCAACCTCCTCCACAGCCGGCCTTACACCTCAGGCCGGATTCTTCAACTTCCCAGCTGGCCCAACGGGTCCTGAACCACCGCTACGACAAGCGGGAACCTGTTCGAGAACCTTTTTTTTTTTTTTTGCCGTTGGAAAAATCCAGCTTCGATTCCCCCGCCAAAGTGAGGGCAGCGAGGATATTGGGGCTCCCCCGGACCAAAGATGGAGCAGCCGGTATCCTCTAAAAACCAACGGTTGTTCCTTTCTCATGTCGGTGTAGCCGGGGCCGCGGCACTGATCACAGTCTTCGAGCGACCCCGGCGCGACTGGCCCTCGGCCTCTTCTCTCAGGTGTGTTGGGACACCGGAACGTCGCTTCAGGCGCCGTGCCGAACAAACACACGGCGCTCCTCTTGAGCCCTTCTCTGGGCGGCACCCTCTTGCCGGCCGCCCAGGGGCTCATATCGGGGAAGGTTGCGCGCGTACGCCACTCTTCGGCGCCTGGCCTTCTTCTGCGGATGAGGGCGCTACGGCCTCCCTGTCCTTTCACGGCCTCCTTCGGGCCATCCGTCCTCGCAAAAAGCAAGGACGGCGCCCGACCTTTCGCTCTCTGCATCCTGCGTACTACGCGGGAAGCGAAGGTCGTGCCCTACACGCAGCTCTCGGCGTTGCTCGACCAGGCTGGGCACTCTTCCAGCGCGTGCTGGGCCGTCTCACCAGCACCTTACGCCACGGTGGTGGCACTCCTCCTGGCTCCTACCAGCCACACCAGCACAGGGTACCTCCAAAACAGCCGTGTCCCGGGGAGACCTGCGTCGCGGGGCGTTCAAGTATCCTCTCAGCACCCAGAGCAGGCTGGCTGTGGGCGGCCGGCGGGTGCCAGCTGCAGCTCCTCACATGTTGCAAGGGAGCTTGGTATTCCTCTCACGCCTTATCTCTGCTGGGGCGTACAGCTGAGCCACCTCCCTCGCCAGAGAAAAGTGACACGAGGTTTCTGCATCTGGGTCCCAGGGCAGGCCAGCCATCAGGCACCTCCTCGCCGGATGTGGTCCCGTGGCCCGGCCTGACCCGGATCGCTAACACCTCTGGGTTCTTCTCCAATATTACGTACTCTCCTTTTGGGTGTCATGGCCTGATGCCAGCCGGGACCATGGACTAGCCACCCGGCATTACAGGCGGCGGCAGGAGCACTGCAGGTCCTCGGTGTTGAGAGAGCAGTCTGCCGAGCTGCTGCTGCTCTCGCCTCTCTAAACGCCGAGCCTCCAAAATGGGCACCAAAGAAACCATCAGCAGTCTGGGACTAGGTAGATACTACTTCATCGTCTGACGACTTTGTCGGCGGACGCCGCAAACGATAATGTGGGCGTCCGCGAATGGCACCGTTCGAGAGGCCCGTAAAGTAAGACTCGGATTTCGACGCCACCTCGATCTAACCGCCGGATGCGCCCAGTGCCAGGCGGCCCGGCATTGGCGAGTCGCAACCTAGAAATTGTGCCACAGGCGGTGACGGGGTGTCGTCCGCGCATGTGGTGACGTCGACACCTCGACGCCTGCATGCGCAATCCATCTACACATTCCACAGAAGCGGTCCAGCGACCCTGTGGAACTCACTGACACCTCGATGGTCGAACCCATCTCGGCACGGGAACTCTATTTACGTCGATGCATGGTGAGCTGATCACCCTTTGCGAGTAGAGAGCTTACCGTAGTATCAGGCGCCTCGCTATATGAGCCCAGGGCAAGGTGTTAAATGGTTGGCGATGTCCAGTGGCTTTTCGCCGCTACCCTCACCCGAAGGACATGTCACATCACGTCAGGGACCTGACCGCAGCACCACGTGGACGGTCGACCGGCCTTGCGGAAGCCATACTGACACTCCGCCGAATTTGGTTGACGTGCTCCAGGTGCTGTGGACGATACGAGCCATACGATTCTCTCAAGAGTTTTCCATCGTCCAACAGCGCGATCGAGCACTGTAGGCGGAGGGCGGAGTCGCAGGACGCCCCTCCGCTTTTAGTGAGACGGTCTGCCTGTCTTCCTCTGTGGTAGTAAGGCTTGAGCAGACGGGCAAGCTCCTTCACTCTGGTCTCCGGGCGTCTGTTCGGGGAACCTAACCTAACCTTTTTTTTTTTTTTTTTTTTTTTTTTTTTTTTTTTTTTTGTTGGGTGTAATCCAGCTTACGGATTCACGCCGCCAAAGTGAGGGCATGAGGATATGTGGAACTCCAGACCGTGGGCAGCCGGTATACCCACTAAAAAACCAGTTGTTCCTTTCTCTTTGTCGCGTAATAGAGCATGAGCACTGGTCACAGTCTTCGGCGACCCCAGCGCGACGTGGCCACCTAGGCCTCTTCTCTCCAAGGTATGTTAGGACACCCGGAACATCTTTGAGCGCCGTGCTGCCCGGAACAAACAGCACGGCGCTCCCTCTTGACCTTCTCTGGTGGCGGCGCCCTCACCGGCCGCCCAGGGGCTATGTCAGGGAAGGTTGCGCGCGTACGCCACTCTTCGGCGCCTTCTTCTGCAATTAGCCAGGAGGCGCTCACGGCCTCCCTGCCCTTTCACGGCCTTCAGCCATCACGTCCTCACGAAAGCAGGACGGCGCCCCTTTCGCTCTCCTCAAAACGCATCCACTGCTTTTTCTGACCGGGAAGCGAAGGTCGTGCCTGACCTACGCAGCTCTCGGCGTTACTCGACCAAACGGGCACTCTTGTACTGGGCCGTCTCTTCGCTATGCACCGGTGGAGCACTCCTCTGTGGGCTCTCCTACGTACGCGCTGGTACCTCCGGTAACGTGTCCCAGGGGAGCCTGCCGTCGCGCGGAACGTTAGAGGCATGTCCTCTTTCTAGCCACCACTTAAGAACAGGGCGTGGCTATGGTGACGGCCGCGCTGGGTGCCATGCAACTCCTCCCTGTATATTACAAGGGTATAATTCCTCTCTGCGCCCCTTGCTCTCTTCCGGGGCTGGCGTGGCCCCAGACCTCTCTCGCCCGCCGAAGAAAGTGACGGGATTTCTATGCTTTTTTTTTTTTTTTTTGCCGTTGGAAAAAATCCAGCTTACAGTTACCCGCCATAGTGAGGGAGCAGCGAAGACCAGCAGACTCCCGGACAAAGATGGAGCAGTATACCCACTAAAACCAGCAGTTGTTTGCTTTCTCATGTCGCTGTAGCGGGCGCAGGCACGCTGATGCTGTCTTCAGCGACCCGGCGCGACGTGGCCCTGTTTCTCTCCAGATATTTGGACACCGGAGACGTCACTGAGCGCCGTGCAGAACAAACAACACAGCGCCTCTTGAGCCCTTCTCTGGGCGGCAGAACCCTCTTGCAAGCCTTGAGGGCTCAGTGTCAGGGGAAGGTTGCGCGCGTACGCCACTCTTCGGCGCCCTGGCCTTCTTCTGGATAACCAGGGCTCTCGACCTCCTGTCCTTTCATGACGCCTCCTTCCGGTATCCGTCCTCGCAAAAGCAGGACGGCTTACGACCTTTCGCTCTCTAGCATCCTGCGTACTGGCAGGCGGCGAAGGTCGTACTTCTTACGCAGCTCTCGGCGTTGCTCATTGGGCTGGGCACTCTTCCAGCACGTGCTGGGCCGTCTCTTCTTTGCCACGCCTGTGGGTGGCACTCCTCTATGACTCACCGGCCACGCGGCACAGGTGCCTCCCAGGCAGCCGTGTCCGAGAGCCTGCGTCGCGCGGAACGTTGAAGCCATGTCCTCTCTGACCACCACCACCCACCACCACCGCCAAGAACGGGGCGTATGGCTACCTGTTGTTTTGACGGCCGGCGCTGGGTGCTCGGCAAGCTCCCCACTCCTGTGTGCAGGGCGCAGTTCTCTCTTATGTCTCTTCCGGGGCTGGCATGGCCAGAGGCCTCACCTCCTCGCGCCAGAAGAGTGACGCAGAGGATTTTCTGCGTCTGAGTCCCAGGACGAGGCCAGCAAGTTTCTAACCTTTTTTTTTTTTTTTTTTTTTTTTTTTTTTTACAAGTGAAGAATGCCATACCCGTCAGGGGCAAAAAGACGGGTTATCGGACAACTTCCGACTAAACCATACGTTGTTCCTTCCTGACACCTTTAGGGTGGGGTCAGGAACGTTTTGCACTCATCTACAGCCCACCGGCCGCTACAGCCGCCAAACAGCCCATCTCGGCCTTGACCATCTGCCTCCCCCTGGGCCTTATCGGAACTGGCCGCATGCTCGTCTCGGCCTGTAGTTGGGTAACAGACTCCCCAGGTCTGTTGCCTCAGGAGCCATGAGACTCAGGTTCCCTGACCACCTGAGACCAAACTCCCAGCCCCCAGCGGCCGGCCGGATGGCTCCGCCGCTGGCTCCATTCGGCCGTAGAGGATCGACGACTCCATGCCGAATGTCCTCTCCAGCCTCACCGCATCAGCGGTACGGCTTCCGCCAGTCGCGGAGGATGGGAGGCAGCCTGCAGATAAACCTCTCTTCCCCATGACTCCACCTTGGTTGCGAGACCTGGGAAAGGGCAGCACCTACCTCCTGTCGTCCTCGCACCCTCCTTAGGCGCATCAAGCAGGCTTCTGCAGCCCCGCAGACCAACCACCTCCACAGCCTTACACCTCCCAGGCCGGCCCGGGTTCTCTTAGCTTCCCCGCGGCTGGGCGGGCCGGTACTGACCACCGCTACGACAACAGGGAACCTGTTGGGGGAAAAGTTTCTAACCTAACCTAACTAACCCCTAGCCTAACTAACCCTGTCGCGCGCGCGCTAAGTCCCAAGCGTCACGTTTTATATCGCTCGCATAAATCGTACAAGTAGTCAGAAAATACCCGTGTCGCGCTATATCAATGTATTGCGGGCTAACGAGAGCCCTATTGAATGACACAAAAATAAGTGAGATCGGTGAATATTTAGGTGAGTTACGGTCAAAAACAATTTTTGACCACATTTTTGAACGGTTTTCAGCGTGCGGCGCAGATTTTTGAGCGACGACCTACCTTTTATTTGGTTCTGGGATGCTCTAGGTACTTTAAGTGGAGGCGAAATTTGGGATTTACCGCGGCAAGGACGGCGGCAAAAAAAAAAAAAAAAAAAAAAAAATAAGTACCACGTGGACGTGCCTCTAACCGGAACCCTGTGAACCACCAGCAGCATCAAATTGGAAGTGCGGAGGGCGTAGGAGCATTTTCGGAGCTGGAAAAAGTTGGTGGGAGTACAATTTTAGACTTTTCAATATTTTGTATAAAAATTTTTTGACTTTAAATATTTTTAAAACTTAATTTTTGTGATAACTTGTATAGATTTTGTGTAGTTTTAAAAAACCATAATTACATATATAAAGAGAATAAAGTCTGCAAAATCTCATAATTTTAAGTTAAAAAATTGGCTGATCTACAGCCCACATTTTATATAAAAGTCCGACTTATTTTACATAAATATAAAACGTAATTTACTTTTATATGTGTACATAAATGTAAATTTTTGACTAGAATATAAGCTAGAGTTAAATAATAATTACAAAGAATTGTGAAATCAGACTAATAGAAGCCAAGAGATATCAGCCCACGAAAATTGTGAAAATTTCCTAAGTTCAGGTAAACAACGTCGCTCCTGAGTCGTATGAGCGTTGTGACGTAGGGTAACAATAGTAGGACTTAGAAAAATTTCAATCTTCAAATCCAACATATAAAATTTCTCGAATATGTTTTGGACATAATTACTAAATGCTTCCATGGACTTATAAAATTTTAAATAGATCTATACTGACACTTGAAAAATTTTGCGAATCTTTCAGTCAAAAATTTACAAGTCCCAGTGAAGGTCCAAAATTTTTGTCAGTCCCCCTCAAAAATTATTCCTTTGAGGATATACAAAGTCGAGGTAAGTCGTGAACTCTACGCAGAGAGTTCTTATGTGACATTATCTCGTATGAGACAAGCAGAAGGTTTGAGTTTGGTGAGGCTTGATCTCGTCGGGCCAATAACCTTCTTTGCGACGGACACTCTCTACTAGATAGAGTGTCACAAACATACTGATCACCAAGATCTCGCGACATCAACCCACAATCTAGAATGACCACCTCTGGGAGACCGAAATCCGGAAATTTAGGCTAAATTCAAGTGTGCAATCGACCAGGAAACTTAAACCCTCTGTAACTCAGTCATTTTAGACATATTGAGCTGCAGTTTTCACTTTAGTGTTTAGCTCCGTCTTCACTACTAAAGACTAAAATTGGAGGGGCGACCAAATTTGGATTTTACATATTTTTATATTTTTTTATTTTTTATTTTTATGTTTTCGTGTTTTGTATTTTTCTTTAGGTAATATGTGTTGTATAATATAAGCATAGTTGCTTATGAAACTGTCTCCTGTTATTATGCCACAATTGGTGTTGACATATTAGTGAAAGCAGTTAATTTAACTTTGACTTGTCGGAACAGACCAGCCTCTGTCCAACCAAAAAACATGGTGCAAGCAAAAGGGCCTCATGGAACTGCTAGCTATGGACTGGACCGGTACCTCTACATACTGGTCAGGCGTTTACCTAGACACTAAATTTATAAAAAGCTGACATAGAGTGACTAAATTGAAATGATAGATTATTAATATTTCCAATTTTATTTCGTTTATTTTTGACCTCTTATTGTTTTTAACTTGCGATTGACTCGTTTTCCACGAAAATGTTCAGATCAGGACGCAACTAAGGCCGTGAGGTAGCTAAATAGTAAGGCCGTCCCCAGACCAGGCTGGTCCCTCTTCCAAGGTTGAATGTGGAAGAAAGGAAGCGTGAGGAGGAAAGCGTGGGAGGTGGGAGCAAAGTGAAAGAAAGGAAAGGAGGGTAAAAAGCTGTCTTACCCATCAAGACAACATGGAACACGACAGAAGAAACCTCTTCCGTACTTCCCAACCCCTGGTTAAGCGGAAGCGATCACAGACAAAATTTCCGATGGAGGGTTCCAAACAAAAGGTGTAGAGAAATTTTTCAAGGAAGCAGAAGAGCTTTTGAAACTGACTAAACATGAGACCTGGTGCAAGAACGGAGTGATAAAATGCCTAGGAGATCTAAAGTAAAATAATAGAAGAATTCAAAAGTAAACAAGATAAGACATGGGTAAGAGATTAAACAGTATGAAAAGTGTGAAAAGAATGAAGAGGAATTATGTAAACTTAGGAGTGAGTGAAAGAGTAGATAGAAAGGAAAGGGTGATAAAGCTGACAAATAATAGAGAATATAGCCAAAAGGTTTAGAAAAATCGAAAATCATACTAGAGCAGTGAAGAACATGAGGAAATGGAAAAGTTTAGACAAAATGGAAGGGATGAAAGATAGAACACCACCGCAAGTGTGACGTATTTAGGGTGACACCACCACAACAGCAACACACTCCATTATGCCTCCGTGGATGAGAATGACACAGGGTGTTTGAGTGATTGAGAAAATAGAATGACTATGGAGCAAGGGATGGACTGAATGAGCAAAGTAAAGGTGAAGGACGAAAAAGTAATATTAGGATGCAGTACAAAGGAACTATGAAAGTGAAGATATGGGCTGAAAAGACGGGCAACCTGAAATTCTAGGGATGTAAGGAACAAAGACCCCTAGTCCATTTTCAAGGATGTCATGGGTTACAATACCGATGACAAATTGTCAAGGCATTGGAGACCCAAAACCAGAGGTTGTGGAAGACTTAAAGTAAGGATGAAAGATGGACATGGGTACACACAGAAGGGACAAAACTTCCACTGACACACGTGGTGCTAAGTATCACAGAGTGTAGAACTGACTCACGGATGCAGGTGTGGTGCATATTGATCACAGCGCGTCGCAGTCCGACCAGTCCCCTCGTGCAGTGCTCCAGATGTAAAGTGTGGACACCCAGTGGCTATGCACAGAGCAGTAGATGTGTGCAGCCACAGGGTCCCACACCTCAGAGCGAATACCTTGATGGTTGTGAGAGGACGCTACGTGCAAGAGTACTGACAAAAAGGCTGACCAGCAGGACCACAACGCGTTGGCTCAGGTGCGCTGTGTGGAGGAAGTGGGACAATCTGGCTCGGTCGTCAATAGCATATTGCTAAGATGGCCAGGCTGGATCGTAACTGGAGATTCTCCGCAATTATCAGCGTGAATCCGACAGAGCCCAGCACAGAGAAGCGAGATCTGTGGCCAGATTGTTGGTTGGAGGCGAAGCGCAAGACGGCCTTCACCAATGGTGCAAAGTGCATATGTCAGCCCGTATTGGAAGAATGAGGCAGCATCCCGGGTGGAACGGTGGTGGTGTGGCGATACGACGGTAAACGCCGTCGTAAGGTCGCCATTGACGGCATTCGACGACACCGTAAACATCGCAGTGCCGGACCTGACTGCAGCGCGTCTCGCAGTCGCGGGGTTGAGAACTAGCCGGGTCTGGGAGGTGGGGAAGTGGTGTCGGTGTGTGCCTGGGCCAGATCAGGCCATCTCACCATGCGCGAACAACATTAAAGCTGCTCTGGAGGGGCCTGAGGACATGTGTGATACTTGGCAGGGACCTCAACATGAAACTCGTGGGTGGGGAAGCCGGAAAACGGACGGAGAAATTGGAAGCAGCGTTGTGCGCAGACGAGTGGGGACTCCACCCATCCTCAGCGCTGGGGAATGAGCTGACATTTGACACCCTTCAGGGGGAGTCAGATACAGCAGCTGTGTGGATGTGACGTGCTGCTCAACGGCTCTCGAAAGTTAGAAATTGGGGACTCTCGGATGAGATCTGGTTCAGACCGGGCAATTCTGCGATATAAGCCTGGAGAAGTACAGTTGGCACAGACGGTAAAACTTACAACCAGAATCTACAACTTGGGAGGAGCAAACTGTGGTGGTTGAAGCGCTCACGATCAGAATAAACCAACAAAAATTTAATTTCAGGCTTATAGTCAAGAAATTCAACATAAAGCAAATTAGACCAAGCAATTCAAAATTACAGCAACGCCATAACGATCTAAACTGCATCCCCAGGCTGAGAGGAGGTGAAAGGATTGCCTGGTGGAATGAAGGTGGGCAGTCTCCAAGAAGTCTCCGTTAAAGCGCCGCATGTCATGTGCCGGCGCAAGTCGAGCAGGAGGGGTCGTGCCCCGGTACCTCACAGCCAAGACACTACCCAACTGGCTGTAAGAAAAGCTCAGACCTCCCAGTTGGAAGGACTTCTGCTCCAAACAGGACAGAGAGTCCATGTGGGATGGAGTTGCAGGGTGATCTAACAGAACTGTGGCCAGACAGGAAGAACTCCCTATAGTCTGGACAAACCCCTGGAGACAGAATCAGCCAGGGTCCCTGGCAGAGATCTTTTATCCGGAAAGATAGGGTTGATATTGACAGTGCCGACCACAAGCTGGAAGAGAGGTAGCCAGCTAAACAAGAGACACATGGTGAAACTATGCTGGCCCCACCTGCCCCCGGCAGGAGGAGCTGAGGTGGTGACATCTAGCTACCAACCCTAAAGCCCTGGACAGCCGGATTCACCGCAGACATATGCAGCGCAATCACCACCGATCTCTCTTCCTGGCGATCGTGAACGCTGCCTTCGCCTCTCCACTTCCCTCAGAGTGGAGGAAGCTGACGGTAATATTCTTGCAAAAGCCGAGGAGAACAAACTACACGCATCAAGTCTAGACCCATTGGTCTTCTATGATCCTGGGAAAGATCTTGGAGAAGATCCTCATACGACGTATCAAGTGGTACGTCGTACATTATGATATAGCTTAATGCGGCTTTATGCCACAACGCGATCTACGGTTGCCCTCTGTGATCTGGTAAAACTATGTCGAGAGACGGTTGGGTCGAAAACGGCTAACCAAATACGTGATATCACTGAACGCCGCTAAATAATGCCTGATGGCCAGCCATACGATGCAGGCTGGAGACCAAATGCCAGTGAACCTAGGGGCTGACTTGTAGATGACTATCTTCAAGATAGAAAAGTGCGTCAGGTTCGCCGGAGAAAGAATAAGTTTAGCGAAAGGATGCGTGCAGGGTCAATCAGTGGCCCAGCACTGGAACTATAACTGTAACCCCTTCTGGTGAGAAGCTTGATGGAAGAGGCATTTTTCGTACAGGCTTTCGCGGTTGACTTGTTGTTCTGGTGATTTCCGGGGATCGGTGAGGTCAGGAGAAACCAACGCGAGGTCCTCGCACGTGTGCAGAACTGAGGTGAGCGAAATAAACTAAAATTTGCCAACAAAGACTAAGGCAATGCTACCATTAAGGAAGCTAAGCCGACACCCAGTTCACGCATGGGCTGAGAATATCGAAATGGTCAGAATTAAGGTTCAGGCCTTGTAGACATAGCTAACCTTTAATAGCCATAGCCAGAATGTCATTATGAGTCCAGAACATCTAACAAGCTAAGTAGAGCGGCTAAAATCCACTGAATTCAGACCCGGAGATCACCAGGGCAATCTACACCGCTGTCGTAGAGCCGGTCGTCTTGTATGCAGCGAGCACCCACAGGCCCCAACGATATGGAATTGATCCGGCACCTTAATATGGTGCAATGGCTTCGTGCAGAAATTATTGAACATATCGGACAGTGTCGCGTAGACTCAGCCCTTTTATCGCTGGATAACTCCTTTGGACCTTAGGATCACGGGCGCCCTCTTTACGAGGTAAGGGCCGCTCTCAACAATGATTCAGACCAAGGAACTCGAGCGTCCGGTGCCTACACAATTACCACACCGAGAGAGCTGGTAGGGCTAGAGTTCGTCTGCCTGGGGGTGGTGAAGAAGTCTCTGAAAGCTCCATATAAATATCTTCACAGATGGAAGCAAATTAGCGGTAAGTTGAACGGCATTTATCCATTTAAGGACCCGGTGCCGCCGAACAAAATAACAAAAAACTAAGTGGAGACTTTGCCGTCTACCAGGCTGAACTGCTGGCTCTCCATGGGCCATTGGGGTGTTACTCAAAAGGTCCTGCACGGGCTACAGCCTATATAGTGGCTCGGGGTCTGCCCTAGAGACACTGCAGCAGTAGTATTCTGCCCGCCTTCCACCCAGGGCCAAGGAGGATGCCGCTAAACTGGGAAATCAGGCGAAAGCAGGCTCTATTGGATTAAGGCACATGCAGGTGTGGAGGCATGAAAGGCGGACCTCTTGCTTGAAAAGGCCGCCACGCGGTTAAAGACGACCAGTTTATGAAAAATGCCGGTTTCATTCGTCAAGAAAGTTCTTCGGCAAGTCCATTGACGAATGGAATCGCGCTACACAACAGACCAACAGCCTCGACCACCAAAACTCTTGCTGAACACCGATCGATGCGCACACCACTACATTGGAGTTGGAACTCGGTCACCGGCTGGTGCGAGCTCCCCAGCAGAACGCCCAGGCTGCGGGTATCTGCATCTTCGTGTCAGGATAACCCATGCGAGTGCGATAGGGGAGGCTCACTGAAGAGTTCCCAGCACCTTCACCGAGTGCCCGATGTTCAGGCAGAGAGACAGAGCCTGGCACTGGAGATAGAGCAAGTAATGCTTATATGGCACCACAAATAGTTTTCAAGCACAGCACAGCCTTCACTAAAATTCAACAAAATTGTAAGTAGCATAAATAATAAAAATAATACTTAAGTTAATATTGGTCGTATATCATAAGCATATATGTAATTAATATAGTAAAATAATTAGAAGTAGGTTAATGTATTTGTAATAGAAATATAATTGTAAATGTAATGTAATTGTAAGTTAATGTAAAGAGCTATAAACATAAGAAAATAGATAACAAGAAAGTACAATAAAATAGATACAAATTAAATAAGAACTGTAAGATAAAGAAAATATGAACTTGTCCTAGGACTGGTTAATTAATAAAGTGCAAAAACTTTCAAAAATAGTGAAGAAGAAATAGAAGAGTGAAAAACTGAAATAAATATTAAGTATAAATAATCAACGACGTAGAGAGAAAGAACCTTGTACAACAAGACCAAAAGGCTAAGTATAAAGAACATGTACAAATATCGAAAAAGAGGCTACCCAGATTCCTGATCACACACGTCGGAAATACGACAAAAAAAAAAAAAAAAAAAAAACCTACCTAACCTTTTTTGGAAAAAATCCAACACGGATTCACCACTTAAGTGAGAGACAGCAAGTATGTGGGGCTCCCAGTTGCAAGATGGAGCAGCCAGTATACCCTAAAAACTAACGGTTGTTCCTTTCTCATGTCGCTGCTAGCCAGGGGCCATGGGCACTGATTACAGTCTTCAGCAGCCAACGACGTAGCCCTCTCAGGCCTCTTTCTCCAGGTGTGTTGGGACCCCGGAACGTCGCACCAGGCGCCGTGCCGGAACAAACGGCACGGCGCCCCCTCTTGAAACCCTTCTCCTGGGCGGCGGGCACCTGCCGGCCGCCCAGGGAAGCTCAGTGTCAGGGAAAGGTTGCGCGCGTACGCCACTCTTGGCGCCTGGCCTTCTTCTGCGGATAATGCCAGGGCGCTCGACCTCCTGTCCCTGCAGCCTCCTTCAGTACATCACGTCCTCATAAAAGCGGACGGCGCCCGACCTTGCTTTCGCTCTCTGGCATCCTGCACTTTTCGGCGGGAAGCGAAGGTCGTGCCCTGACCTACGCAACTCTCGGCGTTATAAACTAAGCTGAGCCTCTTCAGCGCGTGTTGGGCCGTCTCTTCGCTTTTATACGCCACAGTAAGCACTCCTCTGTAGGCTCCACCGGCCCGCGGCGTTACCTCCCGAAACAGCCATGTCGAGAGAGCCGCATCGCGCGGGAACATAAAGACCATGTCCTCTTTCTGTACCACTTAAGAACGGGCGTGTGGCTTCTGTTGTTCGACGGCCGGCGTGGGGTGCTCCAGCCGCAGCTCACTCCCTGTGTGCAAGGGCGCAATTCATCTCTGCCCCCTTATCTCTTCTGGGGCTGGCCTGGAAACCCCGGACATACCTCCTCACGCCCAGAAGAGTGACGGGAGGATTTCTTGTCAGGTCAGGGCGAGGAGCCTTTTTTTTTTTTTTTTTTTGTGGAAAGTCAGCTTACGGATTCCCCGCCATAAGGTGAGGGGGCAGCGGGGATGTCTTGAAGACTCCCAGACCCAGATAGACGCCCGGTATACACTAAAACCAACAGTTTGTTCCTTTCTCATGTCATATGGCAGGCATGAGCATATTAACAGTCTTCGGCGACCCCGGCGACGTGGCCCTCAGGCCTCTTGCTTCTCTCCGGTGTGTTGGGACTTGCGGAACGTCGCTTTAGGCGCCGTGCCGGAACAAACGGCACGGCGCTCCCTCTTGAGCCCTTCTCTGGACTGGCAGGCACCCTCTTGGCCGCCCAGAACTCAATGTCGGGGGAAGGTTGCGCGTGCATACTCTTCGGCGCCCTGTGGCCTTCTTCTACAGATGTGGGGCGCTCACGGCCTCCTGTCCCTCGCGGCTTGCTCCCGACCATCACGTCCTCGCAGAAAGCTTGGACGGCGCCCTGACTTTCCCGCTCACCAAACCACTTTCGGCAGGCAAAAGGTCATTACGACGCTACGCAGCTCTCATTGCTCGACCCAAGCTGGACCTCTTCCAGCGCTGATGTTGGGCCGTCTCTTCAGCTTTATACGCCACAGTGTGGTACAGCACTCCTCTGTGGGCTCCTACAACCCATGGCACAGGTACCTCCAGAGCCTGTGTGTCCGAGGAGAACCCTGCGTCGCGCGGAATGTTGGGGCAATCCTCTTCTATGCCACTGGAACAGATGTTGTAGGCTACTATGGTTTGACGTGGCACAGGGGTGCCAGCCTGGCTCCTCTGTATTACGAGGCACAATTCTTCTCTGCGCCCTTATTTCTTCCCGGGGCTGGCCTGCAGCAGACTACCTCTCGCGCCAGAAAAACAGTGACGCGAAAGTTTCAAAATCGGTCCCGGGCGGGAGCGTATCAGGCACGCCGCCTCGCCGGAGATGGTCGTGGCCCATTACGGCGGATCACCAACACCCTCTGGGTCTCCCAGCAGTACTGCTGTTACTCTCCTTTTGGGAGGTGTCGGCCCACACGGGTGCCCCGTGGACCATGGACCTAACGGCAGCGTACAGGCGACAGAGCTGCTGGGTCCTCCAGTGTTGGGAGCAGTCTGCCGAGAGGCTGCCTGCTCTCGCCACTCTAGGCGCAGAGGCGCTCAAAATGGCGCAAAACATCGGCGGTCAAGGACTGGGCCGAGATACTTCGTGTCAACCCGACGTCGACTGCGGGACGCCGCAAACGATAATGTGGCGTCCGCAGGTGGCGTTCGAGGCCCGTAAAGTAAAGACCTCGGACTTTCAGCCACCTCTAGTCTAACCGCCGGATGCGCCCAGATTACTTGGTGACTGGCGGTGGCGAGGTCGCGGCCCTGCGAGGGTGGTGCTGCACGGGCGGTGACGGGTGTCGTCCGCGTAACAAGTGACGTGGTACCTGTTTGCCCTCGCCCAACGCCCAGTCAGGCTCAACACCCCGTTCCACAGAAGCGGTCCCCAGCGACCCTGTGGAACTCCACTGACACCTCGATGGTCAGGCCCATCTCGGCACGAGAACTCGACGTCGATGCGACAGGTAAACCCCGTCACCGCCCCGCGGGTAGGGAGGCACCCCGTGGTATCGGGCGCCTCCTTTATGCAGGCAGAACTGGGGTGTTGAATGCGTTGGTGTCAGGTGACACCATAAAGGCTACCCTCACCCCAGTTTTGCATCCTGCGTCCGGGACGACCACGGCACCGCGGCGGACGGTCGACCGGCCTTGCGGAAGCCATACTATACTCCGCCAGATTTGGACCGACATTATCCAGGTGCTGGACGATGCAGGCCGCCACGATTCTCTCCGAGTTTTCATCGTCCAACCTTTGATCGGCGCAGGCGGAGGCGGAAGTCCGCCGGACGCCCACTCCTTTTGGATGAGGACGAGTCTGCCTGTCTTCCACCTCTGTGGTATTAAGGCTTGAGTGAACGGGCAACATCGCCCTCACTCTGGGCTCCCAGGAGGCGTCCCCTAGGACCCAGCGCCAACGCGCGTCCGGAATACCATCGGGACCCGGGGCGGTGCGTTTGCCCCTCATTTTGAAGACGCACCGAACTCTCCCGGGTGACTTCTGGCGCTTCGGGACTGGGTCGACCTCATCCGTGCCATCTGGGACCATCAAGGTGCCGTGTTGCTCACTCGCTGTGGGGAATAAAACCTCGGCGATCGCCGCAACCAACTGCAGCGCCCAGCAGACTCTCAGTGAGTGGGGAAGCCCAGGTCTAAAGCCTGTTCACAACCGATGAGCCGCCCCACCGATCACTGTCAACGCCGCCAACAACTCCTCTCTAGCCGCAGCGATCGCCTCGGCTATTCCACCCAAGGCCATCCTTTGCTGCTGAAAGGGCGGGTAATTCGGCCTCAAGGGCCGGGTCCACTGCCGTCATCCCCGACAACAGGTGTGCGCAAATGCCACGATACTCTCTGCACATCGCGGCGATTTCAGGATTCCACCAGTACGCCACGGCGCGTTTGGGGAGGAACGTTTAGCCCGGGACATCGACGCGTCACACCTGCGACATTGCGTCCCAGACATTGTGCCTCCCCTCCACATCGGCAATATTGGGCGCAGAAACCCACGACTGCTATTGCCTTGCCTCGCCCAGCGTCTCGGTCAGGCTTCGAGGCGCCTGGGGCCGTCGTCCTCGGGGGTCCGGCCAGGGCCGGTATAGGTGTCTGGGAGGCGGAGGCCACTGAATCGGATGTAACGATGATCACGACAGGGTCTCGACATCATACCTTCCAGCCCTGTATTCGACGACCAGGGCAGGGCTAGCGAACGATACATCGATATCAGCCGCCTGGGCTCGAACACACGTGTTGCAGACCCCTGTTTTAAGACCGACAGCCCGACCTCCAGGCCACTCGCCAGTGTCTTCCCCGTACGTCTGCGGGTGAACCCCAAGCCGGTGATTTGGCGTTTGAGATCCCCGCGACCAGCACAGGGAAGGAGGTCCGTAAGAACGGATCAGTGACTGATCGATCTAGGTAGCCCTCTCGAAGTCAGCGAAGATCTGTTGGGAAAAGTACGCTGAAACGACCTTAATATCCCCAACAGGCGCCGACGAAGCCTGGATAACTCTCCACATCCCTCGGTTGAGGACCCGCAACAGTCCGCAGACCACTGCCGCAGTGTCAGCGGGTCCCCAGCCGAATTGTTGCAGAATAATACAGTTCCGACACTACGGCCACCTGAATCGCTCACTGCCATGCTCTGAAACAAGGGTCCTGAGCTCTGGCACCGGTGGTATAATCGTTAAAAATGGACGTCGGGATTTTAATTAATTACGTTATCGCGGTACTGTCTTCTCCGCGCATTCTATCGATTTGAGTCATTTTATTTTAATATAGCGCTCATATAAGCCATATAACGAAATACATTATTACGTTCAATAATGATTGTACGTTAAACTGTCAACTTATTGCCCCGCCGATTGTTTTGATCGAAGTTATTTCTGTTGTTTATATCCCTCAATGCCAATCGTTTGAAAATGGACATCTCCAATTTTAATAATTGCGTTATCGCGATACTGTCTTCTCGCGACATGCCGATTTCTGTCGATTGCAGGCCATCTCTGTTATTTAATATAACGCCATAAAGTGAGGCAACGAGATATAATACCCCGGACCAAAGATGGAGCAGCCGGTATACTACTAAAAACCAGCGGTTGTTCGCTTCTCATGTCGGTGTGGCCGAGGTTGCAGGCACTGATCACAGTCTTCAGCGACCCGGCGACATTGACCCTCTCGGGCCTCTTCTCTCAGGTGTTGGGACACCAGACATCCGCTTCGGGCGCCGTGCCAGAACAAACAACACGGCGCTCTTGAGCCCTTCTCTGGGCGGCGAGCGCCTACTGCCCCGGCCACTTGAGGGGCTCAATGTCGGGGAAGGTGCGCGCGCCACCACTCTTAACCTGGCCTTCTTCTGTGAATGTGGGGACTCACGGCCTCCTGTCCTTTCACGGCCTCCTTCCAGGCATCGTCCTCACGCAAAAGCAAGGACGGCGCCCACGACACTCGCTCTCTGTCCTGCATACTGGCAGGAAGCGAAAGGTCGTGCCCACGACCTGCAGCTCTGGCGTTGCTCGACCAGGCTGGGCACTCTTCCAGCGCGTGCTGGGCCGTCTCACCAGCACCTTACGCCACGGTGGTGGCACTCCTCCTGGCTCCTACCAGCCACACCAGCACAGGGTACCTCCAAAACAGCCGTGTCCCGGGGAGACCTGCGTCGCGGGGCGTTCAAGTATCCTCTCAGCACCCAGAGCAGGCTGGCTGTGGGCGGCCGGCGGGTGCCAGCTGCAGCTCCTCACATGTTGCAAGGGAGCTTGGTATTCCTCTCACGCCTTATCTCTGCTGGGGCGTACAGCTGAGCCACCTCCCTCGCCAGAGAAAAGTGACACGAGGTTTCTGCATCTGGGTCCCAGGGCAGGCCAGCCATCAGGCACCTCCTCGCCGGATGTGGTCCCGTGGCCCGGCCTGACCCGGATCGCTAACACCTCTGGGTTCTTCTCCAATATTACGTACTCTCCTTTTGGGTGTCATGGCCTGATGCCAGCCGGGACCATGGACTAGCCACCCGGCATTACAGGCGGCGGCAGGAGCACTGCAGGTCCTCGGTGTTGAGAGAGCAGTCTGCCGAGCTGCTGCTGCTCTCGCCTCTCTAAACGCCGAGCCTCCAAAATGGGCACCAAAGAAACCATCAGCAGTCTGGGACTAGGTAGATACTACTTCATCGTCTGACGACTTTGTCGGCGGACGCCGCAAACGATAATGTGGGCGTCCGCGAATGGCACCGTTCGAGAGGCCCGTAAAGTAAGACTCGGATTTCGACGCCACCTCGATCTAACCGCCGGATGCGCCCAGTGCCAGGCGGCCCGGCATTGGCGAGTCGCAACCTAGAAATTGTGCCACAGGCGGTGACGGGGTGTCGTCCGCGCATGTGGTGACGTCGACACCTCGACGCCTGCATGCGCAATCCATCTACACATTCCACAGAAGCGGTCCAGCGACCCTGTGGAACTCACTGACACCTCGATGGTCGAACCCATCTCGGCACGGGAACTCTATTTACGTCGATGCATGGTGAGCTGATCACCCTTTGCGAGTAGAGAGCTTACCGTAGTATCAGGCGCCTCGCTATATGAGCCCAGGGCAAGGTGTTAAATGGTTGGCGATGTCCAGTGGCTTTTCGCCGCTACCCTCACCCGAAGGACATGTCACATCACGTCAGGGACCTGACCGCAGCACCACGTGGACGGTCGACCGGCCTTGCGGAAGCCATACTGACACTCCGCCGAATTTGGTTGACGTGCTCCAGGTGCTGTGGACGATACGAGCCATACGATTCTCTCAAGAGTTTTCCATCGTCCAACAGCGCGATCGAGCACTGTAGGCGGAGGGCGGAGTCGCAGGACGCCCCTCCGCTTTTAGTGAGACGGTCTGCCTGTCTTCCTCTGTGGTAGTAAGGCTTGAGCAGACGGGCAAGCTCCTTCACTCTGGTCTCCGGGCGTCTGTTCGGGGAACCTAACCTAACCTTTTTTTTTTTTTTTTTTTTTTTTTTTTTTTTTTTTTTTGTTGGGTGTAATCCAGCTTACGGATTCACGCCGCCAAAGTGAGGGCATGAGGATATGTGGAACTCCAGACCGTGGGCAGCCGGTATACCCACTAAAAAACCAGTTGTTCCTTTCTCTTTGTCGCGTAATAGAGCATGAGCACTGGTCACAGTCTTCGGCGACCCCAGCGCGACGTGGCCACCTAGGCCTCTTCTCTCCAAGGTATGTTAGGACACCCGGAACATCTTTGAGCGCCGTGCTGCCCGGAACAAACAGCACGGCGCTCCCTCTTGACCTTCTCTGGTGGCGGCGCCCTCACCGGCCGCCCAGGGGCTATGTCAGGGAAGGTTGCGCGCGTACGCCACTCTTCGGCGCCTTCTTCTGCAATTAGCCAGGAGGCGCTCACGGCCTCCCTGCCCTTTCACGGCCTTCAGCCATCACGTCCTCACGAAAGCAGGACGGCGCCCCTTTCGCTCTCCTCAAAACGCATCCACTGCTTTTTCTGACCGGGAAGCGAAGGTCGTGCCTGACCTACGCAGCTCTCGGCGTTACTCGACCAAACGGGCACTCTTGTACTGGGCCGTCTCTTCGCTATGCACCGGTGGAGCACTCCTCTGTGGGCTCTCCTACGTACGCGCTGGTACCTCCGGTAACGTGTCCCAGGGGAGCCTGCCGTCGCGCGGAACGTTAGAGGCATGTCCTCTTTCTAGCCACCACTTAAGAACAGGGCGTGGCTATGGTGACGGCCGCGCTGGGTGCCATGCAACTCCTCCCTGTATATTACAAGGGTATAATTCCTCTCTGCGCCCCTTGCTCTCTTCCGGGGCTGGCGTGGCCCCAGACCTCTCTCGCCCGCCGAAGAAAGTGACGGGATTTCTATGCTTTTTTTTTTTTTTTTTGCCGTTGGAAAAAATCCAGCTTACAGTTACCCGCCATAGTGAGGGAGCAGCGAAGACCAGCAGACTCCCGGACAAAGATGGAGCAGTATACCCACTAAAACCAGCAGTTGTTTGCTTTCTCATGTCGCTGTAGCGGGCGCAGGCACGCTGATGCTGTCTTCAGCGACCCGGCGCGACGTGGCCCTGTTTCTCTCCAGATATTTGGACACCGGAGACGTCACTGAGCGCCGTGCAGAACAAACAACACAGCGCCTCTTGAGCCCTTCTCTGGGCGGCAGAACCCTCTTGCAAGCCTTGAGGGCTCAGTGTCAGGGGAAGGTTGCGCGCGTACGCCACTCTTCGGCGCCCTGGCCTTCTTCTGGATAACCAGGGCTCTCGACCTCCTGTCCTTTCATGACGCCTCCTTCCGGTATCCGTCCTCGCAAAAGCAGGACGGCTTACGACCTTTCGCTCTCTAGCATCCTGCGTACTGGCAGGCGGCGAAGGTCGTACTTCTTACGCAGCTCTCGGCGTTGCTCATTGGGCTGGGCACTCTTCCAGCACGTGCTGGGCCGTCTCTTCTTTGCCACGCCTGTGGGTGGCACTCCTCTATGACTCACCGGCCACGCGGCACAGGTGCCTCCCAGGCAGCCGTGTCCGAGAGCCTGCGTCGCGCGGAACGTTGAAGCCATGTCCTCTCTGACCACCACCACCCACCACCACCGCCAAGAACGGGGCGTATGGCTACCTGTTGTTTTGACGGCCGGCGCTGGGTGCTCGGCAAGCTCCCCACTCCTGTGTGCAGGGCGCAGTTCTCTCTTATGTCTCTTCCGGGGCTGGCATGGCCAGAGGCCTCACCTCCTCGCGCCAGAAGAGTGACGCAGAGGATTTTCTGCGTCTGAGTCCCAGGACGAGGCCAGCAAGTTTCTAACCTTTTTTTTTTTTTTTTTTTTTTTTTTTTTTTACAAGTGAAGAATGCCATACCCGTCAGGGGCAAAAAGACGGGTTATCGGACAACTTCCGACTAAACCATACGTTGTTCCTTCCTGACACCTTTAGGGTGGGGTCAGGAACGTTTTGCACTCATCTACAGCCCACCGGCCGCTACAGCCGCCAAACAGCCCATCTCGGCCTTGACCATCTGCCTCCCCCTGGGCCTTATCGGAACTGGCCGCATGCTCGTCTCGGCCTGTAGTTGGGTAACAGACTCCCCAGGTCTGTTGCCTCAGGAGCCATGAGACTCAGGTTCCCTGACCACCTGAGACCAAACTCCCAGCCCCCAGCGGCCGGCCGGATGGCTCCGCCGCTGGCTCCATTCGGCCGTAGAGGATCGACGACTCCATGCCGAATGTCCTCTCCAGCCTCACCGCATCAGCGGTACGGCTTCCGCCAGTCGCGGAGGATGGGAGGCAGCCTGCAGATAAACCTCTCTTCCCCATGACTCCACCTTGGTTGCGAGACCTGGGAAAGGGCAGCACCTACCTCCTGTCGTCCTCGCACCCTCCTTAGGCGCATCAAGCAGGCTTCTGCAGCCCCGCAGACCAACCACCTCCACAGCCTTACACCTCCCAGGCCGGCCCGGGTTCTCTTAGCTTCCCCGCGGCTGGGCGGGCCGGTACTGACCACCGCTACGACAACAGGGAACCTGTTGGGGGAAAAGTTTCTAACCTAACCTAACTAACCCCTAGCCTAACTAACCCTGTCGCGCGCGCGCTAAGTCCCAAGCGTCACGTTTTATATCGCTCGCATAAATCGTACAAGTAGTCAGAAAATACCCGTGTCGCGCTATATCAATGTATTGCGGGCTAACGAGAGCCCTATTGAATGACACAAAAATAAGTGAGATCGGTGAATATTTAGGTGAGTTACGGTCAAAAACAATTTTTGACCACATTTTTGAACGGTTTTCAGCGTGCGGCGCAGATTTTTGAGCGACGACCTACCTTTTATTTGGTTCTGGGATGCTCTAGGTACTTTAAGTGGAGGCGAAATTTGGGATTTACCGCGGCAAGGACGGCGGCAAAAAAAAAAAAAAAAAAAAAAAAATAAGTACCACGTGGACGTGCCTCTAACCGGAACCCTGTGAACCACCAGCAGCATCAAATTGGAAGTGCGGAGGGCGTAGGAGCATTTTCGGAGCTGGAAAAAGTTGGTGGGAGTACAATTTTAGACTTTTCAATATTTTGTATAAAAATTTTTTGACTTTAAATATTTTTAAAACTTAATTTTTGTGATAACTTGTATAGATTTTGTGTAGTTTTAAAAAACCATAATTACATATATAAAGAGAATAAAGTCTGCAAAATCTCATAATTTTAAGTTAAAAAATTGGCTGATCTACAGCCCACATTTTATATAAAAGTCCGACTTATTTTACATAAATATAAAACGTAATTTACTTTTATATGTGTACATAAATGTAAATTTTTGACTAGAATATAAGCTAGAGTTAAATAATAATTACAAAGAATTGTGAAATCAGACTAATAGAAGCCAAGAGATATCAGCCCACGAAAATTGTGAAAATTTCCTAAGTTCAGGTAAACAACGTCGCTCCTGAGTCGTATGAGCGTTGTGACGTAGGGTAACAATAGTAGGACTTAGAAAAATTTCAATCTTCAAATCCAACATATAAAATTTCTCGAATATGTTTTGGACATAATTACTAAATGCTTCCATGGACTTATAAAATTTTAAATAGATCTATACTGACACTTGAAAAATTTTGCGAATCTTTCAGTCAAAAATTTACAAGTCCCAGTGAAGGTCCAAAATTTTTGTCAGTCCCCCTCAAAAATTATTCCTTTGAGGATATACAAAGTCGAGGTAAGTCGTGAACTCTACGCAGAGAGTTCTTATGTGACATTATCTCGTATGAGACAAGCAGAAGGTTTGAGTTTGGTGAGGCTTGATCTCGTCGGGCCAATAACCTTCTTTGCGACGGACACTCTCTACTAGATAGAGTGTCACAAACATACTGATCACCAAGATCTCGCGACATCAACCCACAATCTAGAATGACCACCTCTGGGAGACCGAAATCCGGAAATTTAGGCTAAATTCAAGTGTGCAATCGACCAGGAAACTTAAACCCTCTGTAACTCAGTCATTTTAGACATATTGAGCTGCAGTTTTCACTTTAGTGTTTAGCTCCGTCTTCACTACTAAAGACTAAAATTGGAGGGGCGACCAAATTTGGATTTTACATATTTTTATATTTTTTTATTTTTTATTTTTATGTTTTCGTGTTTTGTATTTTTCTTTAGGTAATATGTGTTGTATAATATAAGCATAGTTGCTTATGAAACTGTCTCCTGTTATTATGCCACAATTGGTGTTGACATATTAGTGAAAGCAGTTAATTTAACTTTGACTTGTCGGAACAGACCAGCCTCTGTCCAACCAAAAAACATGGTGCAAGCAAAAGGGCCTCATGGAACTGCTAGCTATGGACTGGACCGGTACCTCTACATACTGGTCAGGCGTTTACCTAGACACTAAATTTATAAAAAGCTGACATAGAGTGACTAAATTGAAATGATAGATTATTAATATTTCCAATTTTATTTCGTTTATTTTTGACCTCTTATTGTTTTTAACTTGCGATTGACTCGTTTTCCACGAAAATGTTCAGATCAGGACGCAACTAAGGCCGTGAGGTAGCTAAATAGTAAGGCCGTCCCCAGACCAGGCTGGTCCCTCTTCCAAGGTTGAATGTGGAAGAAAGGAAGCGTGAGGAGGAAAGCGTGGGAGGTGGGAGCAAAGTGAAAGAAAGGAAAGGAGGGTAAAAAGCTGTCTTACCCATCAAGACAACATGGAACACGACAGAAGAAACCTCTTCCGTACTTCCCAACCCCTGGTTAAGCGGAAGCGATCACAGACAAAATTTCCGATGGAGGGTTCCAAACAAAAGGTGTAGAGAAATTTTTCAAGGAAGCAGAAGAGCTTTTGAAACTGACTAAACATGAGACCTGGTGCAAGAACGGAGTGATAAAATGCCTAGGAGATCTAAAGTAAAATAATAGAAGAATTCAAAAGTAAACAAGATAAGACATGGGTAAGAGATTAAACAGTATGAAAAGTGTGAAAAGAATGAAGAGGAATTATGTAAACTTAGGAGTGAGTGAAAGAGTAGATAGAAAGGAAAGGGTGATAAAGCTGACAAATAATAGAGAATATAGCCAAAAGGTTTAGAAAAATCGAAAATCATACTAGAGCAGTGAAGAACATGAGGAAATGGAAAAGTTTAGACAAAATGGAAGGGATGAAAGATAGAACACCACCGCAAGTGTGACGTATTTAGGGTGACACCACCACAACAGCAACACACTCCATTATGCCTCCGTGGATGAGAATGACACAGGGTGTTTGAGTGATTGAGAAAATAGAATGACTATGGAGCAAGGGATGGACTGAATGAGCAAAGTAAAGGTGAAGGACGAAAAAGTAATATTAGGATGCAGTACAAAGGAACTATGAAAGTGAAGATATGGGCTGAAAAGACGGGCAACCTGAAATTCTAGGGATGTAAGGAACAAAGACCCCTAGTCCATTTTCAAGGATGTCATGGGTTACAATACCGATGACAAATTGTCAAGGCATTGGAGACCCAAAACCAGAGGTTGTGGAAGACTTAAAGTAAGGATGAAAGATGGACATGGGTACACACAGAAGGGACAAAACTTCCACTGACACACGTGGTGCTAAGTATCACAGAGTGTAGAACTGACTCACGGATGCAGGTGTGGTGCATATTGATCACAGCGCGTCGCAGTCCGACCAGTCCCCTCGTGCAGTGCTCCAGATGTAAAGTGTGGACACCCAGTGGCTATGCACAGAGCAGTAGATGTGTGCAGCCACAGGGTCCCACACCTCAGAGCGAATACCTTGATGGTTGTGAGAGGACGCTACGTGCAAGAGTACTGACAAAAAGGCTGACCAGCAGGACCACAACGCGTTGGCTCAGGTGCGCTGTGTGGAGGAAGTGGGACAATCTGGCTCGGTCGTCAATAGCATATTGCTAAGATGGCCAGGCTGGATCGTAACTGGAGATTCTCCGCAATTATCAGCGTGAATCCGACAGAGCCCAGCACAGAGAAGCGAGATCTGTGGCCAGATTGTTGGTTGGAGGCGAAGCGCAAGACGGCCTTCACCAATGGTGCAAAGTGCATATGTCAGCCCGTATTGGAAGAATGAGGCAGCATCCCGGGTGGAACGGTGGTGGTGTGGCGATACGACGGTAAACGCCGTCGTAAGGTCGCCATTGACGGCATTCGACGACACCGTAAACATCGCAGTGCCGGACCTGACTGCAGCGCGTCTCGCAGTCGCGGGGTTGAGAACTAGCCGGGTCTGGGAGGTGGGGAAGTGGTGTCGGTGTGTGCCTGGGCCAGATCAGGCCATCTCACCATGCGCGAACAACATTAAAGCTGCTCTGGAGGGGCCTGAGGACATGTGTGATACTTGGCAGGGACCTCAACATGAAACTCGTGGGTGGGGAAGCCGGAAAACGGACGGAGAAATTGGAAGCAGCGTTGTGCGCAGACGAGTGGGGACTCCACCCATCCTCAGCGCTGGGGAATGAGCTGACATTTGACACCCTTCAGGGGGAGTCAGATACAGCAGCTGTGTGGATGTGACGTGCTGCTCAACGGCTCTCGAAAGTTAGAAATTGGGGACTCTCGGATGAGATCTGGTTCAGACCGGGCAATTCTGCGATATAAGCCTGGAGAAGTACAGTTGGCACAGACGGTAAAACTTACAACCAGAATCTACAACTTGGGAGGAGCAAACTGTGGTGGTTGAAGCGCTCACGATCAGAATAAACCAACAAAAATTTAATTTCAGGCTTATAGTCAAGAAATTCAACATAAAGCAAATTAGACCAAGCAATTCAAAATTACAGCAACGCCATAACGATCTAAACTGCATCCCCAGGCTGAGAGGAGGTGAAAGGATTGCCTGGTGGAATGAAGGTGGGCAGTCTCCAAGAAGTCTCCGTTAAAGCGCCGCATGTCATGTGCCGGCGCAAGTCGAGCAGGAGGGGTCGTGCCCCGGTACCTCACAGCCAAGACACTACCCAACTGGCTGTAAGAAAAGCTCAGACCTCCCAGTTGGAAGGACTTCTGCTCCAAACAGGACAGAGAGTCCATGTGGGATGGAGTTGCAGGGTGATCTAACAGAACTGTGGCCAGACAGGAAGAACTCCCTATAGTCTGGACAAACCCCTGGAGACAGAATCAGCCAGGGTCCCTGGCAGAGATCTTTTATCCGGAAAGATAGGGTTGATATTGACAGTGCCGACCACAAGCTGGAAGAGAGGTAGCCAGCTAAACAAGAGACACATGGTGAAACTATGCTGGCCCCACCTGCCCCCGGCAGGAGGAGCTGAGGTGGTGACATCTAGCTACCAACCCTAAAGCCCTGGACAGCCGGATTCACCGCAGACATATGCAGCGCAATCACCACCGATCTCTCTTCCTGGCGATCGTGAACGCTGCCTTCGCCTCTCCACTTCCCTCAGAGTGGAGGAAGCTGACGGTAATATTCTTGCAAAAGCCGAGGAGAACAAACTACACGCATCAAGTCTAGACCCATTGGTCTTCTATGATCCTGGGAAAGATCTTGGAGAAGATCCTCATACGACGTATCAAGTGGTACGTCGTACATTATGATATAGCTTAATGCGGCTTTATGCCACAACGCGATCTACGGTTGCCCTCTGTGATCTGGTAAAACTATGTCGAGAGACGGTTGGGTCGAAAACGGCTAACCAAATACGTGATATCACTGAACGCCGCTAAATAATGCCTGATGGCCAGCCATACGATGCAGGCTGGAGACCAAATGCCAGTGAACCTAGGGGCTGACTTGTAGATGACTATCTTCAAGATAGAAAAGTGCGTCAGGTTCGCCGGAGAAAGAATAAGTTTAGCGAAAGGATGCGTGCAGGGTCAATCAGTGGCCCAGCACTGGAACTATAACTGTAACCCCTTCTGGTGAGAAGCTTGATGGAAGAGGCATTTTTCGTACAGGCTTTCGCGGTTGACTTGTTGTTCTGGTGATTTCCGGGGATCGGTGAGGTCAGGAGAAACCAACGCGAGGTCCTCGCACGTGTGCAGAACTGAGGTGAGCGAAATAAACTAAAATTTGCCAACAAAGACTAAGGCAATGCTACCATTAAGGAAGCTAAGCCGACACCCAGTTCACGCATGGGCTGAGAATATCGAAATGGTCAGAATTAAGGTTCAGGCCTTGTAGACATAGCTAACCTTTAATAGCCATAGCCAGAATGTCATTATGAGTCCAGAACATCTAACAAGCTAAGTAGAGCGGCTAAAATCCACTGAATTCAGACCCGGAGATCACCAGGGCAATCTACACCGCTGTCGTAGAGCCGGTCGTCTTGTATGCAGCGAGCACCCACAGGCCCCAACGATATGGAATTGATCCGGCACCTTAATATGGTGCAATGGCTTCGTGCAGAAATTATTGAACATATCGGACAGTGTCGCGTAGACTCAGCCCTTTTATCGCTGGATAACTCCTTTGGACCTTAGGATCACGGGCGCCCTCTTTACGAGGTAAGGGCCGCTCTCAACAATGATTCAGACCAAGGAACTCGAGCGTCCGGTGCCTACACAATTACCACACCGAGAGAGCTGGTAGGGCTAGAGTTCGTCTGCCTGGGGGTGGTGAAGAAGTCTCTGAAAGCTCCATATAAATATCTTCACAGATGGAAGCAAATTAGCGGTAAGTTGAACGGCATTTATCCATTTAAGGACCCGGTGCCGCCGAACAAAATAACAAAAAACTAAGTGGAGACTTTGCCGTCTACCAGGCTGAACTGCTGGCTCTCCATGGGCCATTGGGGTGTTACTCAAAAGGTCCTGCACGGGCTACAGCCTATATAGTGGCTCGGGGTCTGCCCTAGAGACACTGCAGCAGTAGTATTCTGCCCGCCTTCCACCCAGGGCCAAGGAGGATGCCGCTAAACTGGGAAATCAGGCGAAAGCAGGCTCTATTGGATTAAGGCACATGCAGGTGTGGAGGCATGAAAGGCGGACCTCTTGCTTGAAAAGGCCGCCACGCGGTTAAAGACGACCAGTTTATGAAAAATGCCGGTTTCATTCGTCAAGAAAGTTCTTCGGCAAGTCCATTGACGAATGGAATCGCGCTACACAACAGACCAACAGCCTCGACCACCAAAACTCTTGCTGAACACCGATCGATGCGCACACCACTACATTGGAGTTGGAACTCGGTCACCGGCTGGTGCGAGCTCCCCAGCAGAACGCCCAGGCTGCGGGTATCTGCATCTTCGTGTCAGGATAACCCATGCGAGTGCGATAGGGGAGGCTCACTGAAGAGTTCCCAGCACCTTCACCGAGTGCCCGATGTTCAGGCAGAGAGACAGAGCCTGGCACTGGAGATAGAGCAAGTAATGCTTATATGGCACCACAAATAGTTTTCAAGCACAGCACAGCCTTCACTAAAATTCAACAAAATTGTAAGTAGCATAAATAATAAAAATAATACTTAAGTTAATATTGGTCGTATATCATAAGCATATATGTAATTAATATAGTAAAATAATTAGAAGTAGGTTAATGTATTTGTAATAGAAATATAATTGTAAATGTAATGTAATTGTAAGTTAATGTAAAGAGCTATAAACATAAGAAAATAGATAACAAGAAAGTACAATAAAATAGATACAAATTAAATAAGAACTGTAAGATAAAGAAAATATGAACTTGTCCTAGGACTGGTTAATTAATAAAGTGCAAAAACTTTCAAAAATAGTGAAGAAGAAATAGAAGAGTGAAAAACTGAAATAAATATTAAGTATAAATAATCAACGACGTAGAGAGAAAGAACCTTGTACAACAAGACCAAAAGGCTAAGTATAAAGAACATGTACAAATATCGAAAAAGAGGCTACCCAGATTCCTGATCACACACGTCGGAAATACGACAAAAAAAAAAAAAAAAAAAAAACCTACCTAACCTTTTTTGGAAAAAATCCAACACGGATTCACCACTTAAGTGAGAGACAGCAAGTATGTGGGGCTCCCAGTTGCAAGATGGAGCAGCCAGTATACCCTAAAAACTAACGGTTGTTCCTTTCTCATGTCGCTGCTAGCCAGGGGCCATGGGCACTGATTACAGTCTTCAGCAGCCAACGACGTAGCCCTCTCAGGCCTCTTTCTCCAGGTGTGTTGGGACCCCGGAACGTCGCACCAGGCGCCGTGCCGGAACAAACGGCACGGCGCCCCCTCTTGAAACCCTTCTCCTGGGCGGCGGGCACCTGCCGGCCGCCCAGGGAAGCTCAGTGTCAGGGAAAGGTTGCGCGCGTACGCCACTCTTGGCGCCTGGCCTTCTTCTGCGGATAATGCCAGGGCGCTCGACCTCCTGTCCCTGCAGCCTCCTTCAGTACATCACGTCCTCATAAAAGCGGACGGCGCCCGACCTTGCTTTCGCTCTCTGGCATCCTGCACTTTTCGGCGGGAAGCGAAGGTCGTGCCCTGACCTACGCAACTCTCGGCGTTATAAACTAAGCTGAGCCTCTTCAGCGCGTGTTGGGCCGTCTCTTCGCTTTTATACGCCACAGTAAGCACTCCTCTGTAGGCTCCACCGGCCCGCGGCGTTACCTCCCGAAACAGCCATGTCGAGAGAGCCGCATCGCGCGGGAACATAAAGACCATGTCCTCTTTCTGTACCACTTAAGAACGGGCGTGTGGCTTCTGTTGTTCGACGGCCGGCGTGGGGTGCTCCAGCCGCAGCTCACTCCCTGTGTGCAAGGGCGCAATTCATCTCTGCCCCCTTATCTCTTCTGGGGCTGGCCTGGAAACCCCGGACATACCTCCTCACGCCCAGAAGAGTGACGGGAGGATTTCTTGTCAGGTCAGGGCGAGGAGCCTTTTTTTTTTTTTTTTTTTGTGGAAAGTCAGCTTACGGATTCCCCGCCATAAGGTGAGGGGGCAGCGGGGATGTCTTGAAGACTCCCAGACCCAGATAGACGCCCGGTATACACTAAAACCAACAGTTTGTTCCTTTCTCATGTCATATGGCAGGCATGAGCATATTAACAGTCTTCGGCGACCCCGGCGACGTGGCCCTCAGGCCTCTTGCTTCTCTCCGGTGTGTTGGGACTTGCGGAACGTCGCTTTAGGCGCCGTGCCGGAACAAACGGCACGGCGCTCCCTCTTGAGCCCTTCTCTGGACTGGCAGGCACCCTCTTGGCCGCCCAGAACTCAATGTCGGGGGAAGGTTGCGCGTGCATACTCTTCGGCGCCCTGTGGCCTTCTTCTACAGATGTGGGGCGCTCACGGCCTCCTGTCCCTCGCGGCTTGCTCCCGACCATCACGTCCTCGCAGAAAGCTTGGACGGCGCCCTGACTTTCCCGCTCACCAAACCACTTTCGGCAGGCAAAAGGTCATTACGACGCTACGCAGCTCTCATTGCTCGACCCAAGCTGGACCTCTTCCAGCGCTGATGTTGGGCCGTCTCTTCAGCTTTATACGCCACAGTGTGGTACAGCACTCCTCTGTGGGCTCCTACAACCCATGGCACAGGTACCTCCAGAGCCTGTGTGTCCGAGGAGAACCCTGCGTCGCGCGGAATGTTGGGGCAATCCTCTTCTATGCCACTGGAACAGATGTTGTAGGCTACTATGGTTTGACGTGGCACAGGGGTGCCAGCCTGGCTCCTCTGTATTACGAGGCACAATTCTTCTCTGCGCCCTTATTTCTTCCCGGGGCTGGCCTGCAGCAGACTACCTCTCGCGCCAGAAAAACAGTGACGCGAAAGTTTCAAAATCGGTCCCGGGCGGGAGCGTATCAGGCACGCCGCCTCGCCGGAGATGGTCGTGGCCCATTACGGCGGATCACCAACACCCTCTGGGTCTCCCAGCAGTACTGCTGTTACTCTCCTTTTGGGAGGTGTCGGCCCACACGGGTGCCCCGTGGACCATGGACCTAACGGCAGCGTACAGGCGACAGAGCTGCTGGGTCCTCCAGTGTTGGGAGCAGTCTGCCGAGAGGCTGCCTGCTCTCGCCACTCTAGGCGCAGAGGCGCTCAAAATGGCGCAAAACATCGGCGGTCAAGGACTGGGCCGAGATACTTCGTGTCAACCCGACGTCGACTGCGGGACGCCGCAAACGATAATGTGGCGTCCGCAGGTGGCGTTCGAGGCCCGTAAAGTAAAGACCTCGGACTTTCAGCCACCTCTTCCCAGTTCTTATCGTTCCTTGGCCTCCTAAAGGGTTTCGGAAAAATATATGAACCTTGTCCAAGCCCCTTTTAGATTTTTAAAATCTAAAACCCCTATTCAATTCCCCGGCATTCTTCACTCACCAAATTCACCGCATCCGGAAAAATTAAAGTCAAAATCAGGGCCATCACACGGGGCCCTCGACGTGGCGAAGGCGTTCGATAAGTATGGCACGAAGGCTTATATCAATTATATAAGCTCGGCTGAATCTCCTTCTCATCATCGAGACTTCCTCAAATCGAACGTTCGATACCGCGTGGGAATCAAATCACTACCCGACCGGTCCCGTGGGCGTACCCCAAACTCTGTATTAGGACCAATCCTTTCCTCATCACTAACGACTCACAACCCTCTTAGAACCCCCTTATAGACGACACCCCAATACTCAACCAGTAATTCTTCCTAGTTATCAAAGCTCCAATCCGCGTATCCTGGGGAATGGTTTGAAATGGAGAATGAAATAAATCCTTCAAAAGCGCGGCCATTTTTTTCCGCGACGAATCAATGCCTTCCTTCCAATGTCCACTCCCTTTGCCTATCCCTTGGGTCAAACAGACCAAATACCTCGGATAATCTTGACAAATCCTTGACATTTGGCCCCACAAACGTTCAAAAACAGAGCGCATTGGGTCGCTATTTCCATTAATAAATCCTAAAAGCAATTTTTCTCTGCCAATAAGGTTTGTTATACAAGACAGTCATACGTCCAATTTTAACATATCCAGTCCCGTCTTTTCATAAAAACAATCCACATTGACAAGCAAGCCCCTGCAAAACAGATTCATGCCAGGGCCCACGGTGCCCCTATTACCGCAACATTGACCTACCTGGATCAAATTACCCACAAAAAATATCTAAAAACAAGCATCTATCCAATTTCGACTCGGCCTTAAAAATCTGGTTCGAAACGCCGCCGCTTAAACCACAATTCACTCGCTAAAAACGACGTCCATCGAGGCAAGGCGATAACGGATCGGACGATGAGACTACAATCGTAAAGCCTTTAAACTCTTAAACACAACTTGTCCTCGCCGTCGAGGACAAACATACCTCCCAAACAGACGACCAGGGGTTCTACCAACCAGATAGGGCGGTTAAAAATCTTCCCTAATAAGTCTAAAAGCAAATTATCGGCGAGGGTTCGGCCCCGGGCCCCTCGATAAATGTTCTAACGGGTATAGGCATGGACCTGAACGGCTGATCGAGCAGGCTCGTTCCTCTTGGGCACCCTCATCAAAGCGTTTCGGATAAAGAAAGGGCGCCGGCCAGGTCCCCCAGGGGTCCCCATTCGGGGTCCCTCCGAGCTAAACCACAGAATAGAGGTGAATCTGTCACCAGTTTGCACAGCCCCCTCAAACCCGACGGGTTGGGCAGTTACTCCACCACGGAGTCATCCAAAAAAAAAAAAAAACCTATTTAAATGCAAATGACTCGTAATCGACAAGAAATCCATGTTTGGTGGGCATTACCCGCGATAACGCAATTTTAAAATCCTGGGATATCCATTTTGAACGTTATACGGAAATATTTAAACAATAGAAATTAATCTTGATCAAAACAAATCCCGTAGTACAAGTTTGTAACACTGTAACACTAATATTGAACAGTCAATGCATTTCGTTATATAGGCTAATACGGACCGCTATGTTGAAATATGTAAATGACTCGTAATCGACAGAAATCGGCATGTTTGAAAAGACTGTGTACGATAACGCAATTATTAAAATCCTGGGATATCCATTTGAACGATTATACAGAAATCTTTACAACAGAAATGAATATTGATCAAAACAAATCCAATAGTATAGGTTGACAATTTTTCCTTAATAACCTAAGTATTGAACGGTCCAAGTAATATACAGTATAGGTTCATACGGAGCGCTATATTAAAAAATGAAGATGGCTCGTATTCGACAGCAATCATGTTTGAGAAGACAAAGTACCGCGATAACACCAATTATTAAATCCCTGGGATGTCCATTTTTAAACGAATTATATCGAGAGGATATATTTAAACAATAGAAATTAATCTTGATCAAGCAATCAGCAGAGTACAAGTTTATAACTTACCGCAATAACACTAGTATTGAACGGTCAATGCATTTCGTTATATGGGCTGTAACGGACCACTATATTAAAATAGCAAAATGACTCGTAATCGACAGAAATCATGTTGAAAAGACTGTGTACCGCGATAACAAAATTATTAAATCTGGTATGTCCATATATCACCCAGTGACCTCCAGAAATATTTAAACAACAAGTACGAATCTTGATCAAAACAAATTGGCAATACAAGTTGATAGTTGACCGCAATAACTGAAGTATTGAACGGTCAAGGCATACCAGTTATATGGGTTTATACGGGCCTTTATATTATAATAGCAGAAATTATTTGTAATTGAAACAAATCGGTGTGTTTGGGTAAGACAGTGTACCGCAATAACAAAATAAATTTAAGTCTTGGTAAGTCATTTATGAGCGATTATATCGAGGAAATATTTAAACAACAACTGAATCTTGATCAAAACAAATCAGTGAAAGTACAGTTGACGGTTTACCGCAATAACTTTAAGTATTGAACGGTCAAGGCATATAGTTATAGGTTTATACGAAGCGCTATATTAAAATAGCAGAAATGATTCAAAATTGACAGAAATCGGCATGTTTGAGTAGACACTGTACCGCGATAATGCAATTATTAAAATCCTAGGATGTCCACTTGTAAACAGACACAACAGGGATATATTTAAAAACGAATATAAATCTCGATCAAAAAATAAATCGGCAGATGCAAGTTGATAAGTTTACCGCAATAACACAAGTATTGAAC
>JAGSMT010000707.1:0-42427 GCA_029286875.1 Lamproptera curius
TCCGGTATTTACGTCCGTAATATTAAAATTCTCTGTACATTTATTGGTATTATCTTTTAATAGCGACTCGGCAACTGTTGGAGAAGATAAAAGTGACTTGGTAGTAGAAACCGGAATGTCCGAGAAGAATTTTTCGAAATAAGTAGCAACATCTTCGTCAGCTTCTATAGAACGGTCATCAATATTTAGAGTTATATTAGAGTTGCTCTTAGTACCCCTTCCAGTTTCACTGTTTATAATACTACAAGTCATTTTTATTTTGTCTGATGAATTTTTAATTTTTTTTATATATAGGGATTTCGTCCTTTTTCCTTCCTTTTTCAAAGGATAATAAATTATGAATAAATAAAAATAAGTAAATGTTGAAGATAAAAGGCCATGACAAACCGTCCGTGCGGTATAAGCACTTAAGATCACAGGGCGTCGCCAGCAGTGGACCCGTCCGCAAGTGTTCGTCGCAGTCTCCCTAGCCCACCGCGCGGTATCTATTTTCCACTTCCGCGAAGTCGTCGCGCAGCACTATCTGCGTTTTTGAGTGCACCTGCGCTCATGAAACCTTTTGTCGCACCGCTGACGTCAGCGCGTTTGCGTTTTATTGCGCTACCTCGAGTAGTAGTCGGCTTGCGCACGGCTGTGTTATGCAACTCGGTGCTTAACACAATTGTGTGGTCGGCTTCTTGACAAAGCGATCTTTTTTCCTTAGTCAGGCGTGACCTAACCGGTACAAACCGGGTGAGAGCTCATGAATTGCATTGGTCTCGATACCAAGGCGATCAGTAAGAAACTCGTTCGCAAACTGTACCTCAAGCTCGCCGTTGCGATGCAAGTTTTGATCGCGGAGCTTTGCCCAACTGCTCCCTCCCCTGCTGTAACGCCTGGACCGACTGAGCCATTCCCTGCGGATGACGGCGACTCTGTCGACGTCAGCATCCACAGCGAATCGGATATGGAGGTCGAGGCGGTAATCAATCCCAAATCCGCCGACAGCTTCAAAACCGTCAAATCAAAGAGGAAACGCAAGGTCCGCCACCTTCTTCCTCAGCGTAACCACGCTGAAGCGCTCAAAGGAAAGAAAGCGTTAACTGTCGCAATCCCGGCCACACGACCAACTACCTCGGCTGTCCTAAGGCACCAAAACTCAGAGTTCCTGCAAACCACAGGGAAGCCTCTTCCAGGCGACGACCAAACCCGTCCAACAGCACCGCCTTCCCATCTCTCCGTCCTTCCAACGCTTGGCAATTCCGCGTTCGTGCTGTCGAAGTAGCGTTAGTGATTCCTTGCACAGCCTGCTATATCGATGACGGGTCGGTATTTCCAATCCTATTTATTTATTGCAAATAAATTGAGATGAGAAACAAAGTAACTTGATTATACGAGGTGATTAATTGAAGGAACTATCAACCATACTTTCCTTTTCCGCAAACCGTGATTTCTCTCCAGTTATTAGAGGTATTTGTGACACGGGGAAATCGCTAGCACACAGCCACAGCCCTGAACTTGCTGAAAAAGTGCCTCACTTGTATTAAGTTGTTACAAAATGTGCAATATCCACTTTTACTTAGTTCATAAGAAATCACAAATATTACATAGTAATATCATAAATGCGAAAAAAACTCTGTCTGTATGTTTTTACTATCTAAAACATTCTACATACTTGGAATAGATTCCAAATAAGGACGTAAGCTTTTAATTATTGCGCTACAAATAGTTAAAAAGGGTTGAAATTAGCGATGCATTTTTTTTTTGCGAAGCCATATTCATTTCAAACTGTACGACAATGATATAGAGGTGGAAATGGGAATGGATAGATTAAAGTAAAACCAATAAACTTTATTTCTGTTTATTGACAATGAATATTCGTATTTAATATTAGTATACAGTATTTGATTACACCTCCTGGACATTTCTCCAATTTCACGCGGATAAAGTCGTGGGTACAGCTGGTATAAAATAAACATTAAAATATTTAGATACATCCCAGCCGGAAGCCTTCGGCAGGGGAAACCAGCAGACGATGCGAGTGGTGTCCAGGAGCACCGCTTTCTGCTATTATTATTTTAAAGTTATCATTTTTGTAGAGGGTAAACGAGAACATTTTGTGATGTTCAATTCATAACTTACTTTATCCATTAATCAACTATTCCCCAGTTTTTCCGAATTTAAATTTATAAAAATACGTTTTTTATCTTATCTTAATCATAAAGTGTTTCCGTACCGCTAACAAAAGATTTTAGCTCAATGCCATCTTATGCAGTGGCACTTAACGACCGGTGTCTAGTAAATAGCAAAAACATCCTGCTTCCTTGGCACATTGCCAACTGCTGATTTCGTCCATAGCAGATACAAATTTGTAACAACTTAACCAGAAAAATCAGTAATTGTTTCCACTGTTATTACACATCAATCGATAGAATGGTCGAAAAAGAATCAAATAAAATAATTTTTCAACATGATTAAAAGCTGAATACGTAAAAGTAAAGAATGAACGCTTTAATAATTACATTTGCGTATTTCGAAATTCACTTAATGCGATATCCTCTACAAAAACATATTGAAATTATGTTTTCATAATAACAGCATATACTATCTTAATTTTTTCTACATACTATGCTAATTGCCAATAAATGTACAGTATCAACTAAAACTGTCTATAATTTGAAGAATGTAGACGAAAAATTGTTTTACTGCTAATGAATTATCATTTTCAGAATTTGCTGTCCTATCCAGTGTATAATAAATGGCATCAATAGATTGCTTACAATTGAAATGAAATGAAAAAGTTTATTTAACTGAAAAGAACATACATTACATAAAGAGAACAGTGATCCCCACACTAGGCAAAGCCTGTGTCGTGGGAATCAGTTACACAAACGATTACCAGACTTGGTGCGGCCAAAGATGAGTAACTAATAAAAAATAAAAAATGTGTGTGTATGAGTGTGTATGTGTGTGCTTGTGTGATAACGTGAGTGAGTGAGTGGGAGTGTTGTAATTTGTGAATATCACACACTTATATTTGTAACTAAATTATCTAGGTTCTTCTAATGTTACGGGAGAAACTACGTACTATCTGTAAAAACTGTCTTAAGATTTCTGTCACCGCATTCCAAATCTCTTAAATCTTTCAAGGTATTCATTTTTATCAAAATGTTGTGTTAGACATGTTTTATGTAAATATCCGTATCCGTCACAAGGCGGCGTGAGATTCCTTGTCTACAAATCCCTTGCTAACAACATAATCGCAGTCTCGAGTGCGTCGACTATGGTGGCGTACCTTGTACTTAGGCTCACTAAAAGGTATACCCTCAAAATGCTACAAGTGTATGCGCCCACTACGGCACACTCTGATGACGAAGTGAAAGCCACGTACGAGGATGTCTTACAGGCCTTGGATACCACCTATAAGGCCCACTATAATGTTATCGTGGGGGATTTCAATCCCAAAGTGGGTGTACGAACTGGCAATCGTGTTTAGGACCTCACGGTGTCGGTAGTCGAATCTCCAGGGGACAAACACGAGAAATTTTTCTCAAAAAAGAAGGGCTCTTCTTAATCAACTCATACTTTAAGAAGAAGCCCCACAGGGAATGGACTGTCGAAGCTCAAGAACTGTTCTGGCTCGTTTGTTTCTTCTATTTTCAGCTTTGATGAGGTTAGCCTGGCTCTCAAGCTGCTTAAGAGAAAATCTCCTGGAAAGGATGGAGTTACAACCGAACTGCTTAAAGCAGGGGCAACCCTGTTTTACGTGAGATCCGGAATTTATTCGACTCCGTCCTACAACAGGGTATATCTCCTAAGGCGTGGCTTGAAAGTGGGATCGTTCTGATTTTCAAGAAGGGTGATAATACCCTGAATTAAAAAATACTGACCGATCTCACTTTTGCGACACATGTACAAACTGTTCTCGAGAGTCATGACGAATCACCTCATCGACAAGCTTGATGGATTCCAGCCACTGGAGCAGGCTGGGTCTCGCAGAGAATTACTACCATAGACCACATCTTCACCATATGGCAAGATGTACAAAAGACCTCTGAGAAAAATCAGCCATCGTATCGAAGTGGTGAGACAGGGGGATGTAATATCCCCGAAACTGTTCACTGCATTGGAGGACATCCTTAAGACACTAGACCGGACTGGACGCGGCATAAACATAACCGGCGAATACCTTTCACACCTCCGTTAGGCTGACGATATAATGCACAGATAAAATAAATCGTCCCGACTGGCCTCGCGACTCACGTCGCCGATACCGCAGTGTTTAAAGACCAAAGTCTTGACGACTCTTGTACTCCCCGTGATAACCAACAGGGCAGAAAGTGGCTGAGTATCGGACTAATTCACAAGTTTTTCGTAGCTCAACGTGCTACGGAATGCGCTATGCTCGGAGTCTCTCTGTCGGATGAATTCATTACGAATTTTATTTACCTAAATTTATTTTCTAATTTTATTTCAACGAAAGTTACCGACTTAGCGCAAAGGATTAGCTCGTTAAAGTGGCAGTGGGCTGGTCACGTGGCAGTGGGCTGGTCACGTGGTTCCGAGAACGGATGGCCGATGGGCCCATAAGGTTCTAGGGTGGAGGCCACGTTTAGGAAAATGGAATGTTGGTCGACCCCCTAACCATGTGGGATGGCGATCTCCGTGCCGTAGCCGGTCTAAGTTGGCAGCGAGAAGGTCCGGGGATGGGCCGTCTTGACTTTCAATGAAAAAGACCTATGTCCAGCAGTGGACTGATAGAGGCTGATTATGATTATGATGAGAATGAAGAATTTTTCATTAACTTTTAAAGGGAACTTAAACTGTATTATCTTAAATAACCTTTGAATATGGCTGATTGCAATTTTTTAAATGTTTACATTTAAAACATAAATGAATGCTTCCGCGGACTTTATTGTAGGGCAATTTAATAAGTTAAATTATGTAGAACATAGTTTAAGTCTACCTATTTAATGGCCCGAGGTTGTGTATTTTGACACCGTAATTTTATATATTTCCTTAATATCTGGTAAACTAATTTTGCACAAAATTATTAACAGAACTGGAACCACATGACAGCTATCTATCTCCTTTTTAAAAAAGGATGATTGAAATCAGAGTGCACCATGCACTTCTAAATGAGTACCGCGTTTTTTGGAAAGTAGTTATAAATAGTTTATTATAATAAGATATAAGAAGATAGTGGGTCTCCTTTTTAAAGAAGACTGACTAAGAGTATCATCTTAGTGTTTTTTTTTTTTTTACCGTCGAGAATTGCCTACGCATACCCGTACTTGCAGGGGCCAAGATGGGTTATGTCAGACATGCACCTACTTCCTCGAAACCAATTAATGTTGTTCCTTCTTATGCCTTTAGAGATGGGGTCAGGAACTCGCAGTCTTCTGCGATCCTTAATTAGTGTCACCCGCCAAAGCAGCCCCATCTCAGCCCTTCGGCCATCTGCCTGCATGTGAGTGAGACGGAACTAACGCGCCCATCGTCTCTGCCCCTATACATAGCTACATAGGTAAGAGGCTCGGGGGAGTCTGTTACCTAAGTAGCCATAGGAGCCAGGATATCGGGAAGAGCGGCACACCTACTACTGCAATCTTTCCCTCGCACCCCTCCTAGGCGCATTTGCTGCGCTGGTTCAGCCTGCTTAGAGAAGCCTCCTCCACGGCCGGCCTTGCGCCACAGGCCGGCCAGGTCCCTCTTATCTTCCCCGCGGCCGTGTAGGCTGCAGGTACTGAACCCCACCGCTACGACAAAGCGAGAACTTGTCGGGGGACCGTCCATGACCACTTGACCTTACTTTACTAAAAACCTATACGCAACAGATCAAATGTCCAGGCCACACCCAGGAATTATTAGTAAATGCTATTACTGTAATATAAAATTTTACTACAAACAATTTAAATAAAAATATAGATGAATGTCTGTGAATCTCCTAAAATACTTACTCAAGGTTTTATTTCGTATGATAAAAATTGGTTTTTTGAGATTTCAATATAACACATTTAAATGTTACTTACGGACGACAAAAACAAGTGACTGACGAATAGCTGTATTTTTTATAATGAAAAATAAAATTATTAAACGTGTTTTTGCTTTCTTAGCCTTAAAGTTTAATACAATCTACATTCCTTAAACTAATGACTGACCATTGTCCGCTAAATGGGTTGCTAGGATATATAAATTGTTATCCTAATTTTTAGTTAATAGACTGCACTATATATTTAAAATATCCTGAAGGCTACGGAGGATCACGATAATACGATTGGCGTCTAGTGTGACATTTCATTGCCTTTTTTCTAAATCAAAAGGATTGATATGTATAAATCGTCGTCAGTACGAAAGAAATCGTCCTTAACATTCTTTTTTCTTTAGACACTTTTCTACTATTAAGTGTGATACGTAACTAAAACTCGATATGGAGAGCCACCTATATACTAAATTCGTTGAATTTTATTTATGTTTTAAACGAATCGTAAATTTTTAAAAATTTTATGTGGTTGCTTTACATCAATTCAACATGTATAATGTTCTCCTTCGCAAATATTATCTAAAATATATGAAAATATTAATAATTATACGATTTGAATTCTATTTTTAATACTAATAAATAATTTTAATAGTTTCACTTTTGACTTAAATATCTATTTTAGGCAGAGCAGTTTGTTCTTCAGTTTACATATGTTTGATAATAGTAAAGTAAGTAAAGTAAGTAAAGGAAAGAGTGCTAGTAGGTTTGACATAAACCTAGTTTTCAAATAACAATAACTTTTTTATTGTTTTTTGGTATCCTTGAATAGTATTAATAACATTTAATCTATTACAGTACCAGATCAGAATCAAATATAAAATTTATATCTGTTGCACAATATATATTTTATTTCGTTAATATATAGCTTAATATATTCCAAAAATCGATATTTGATAGTGGAATTGAGAATTTTTTGTCGGCATATAATAATGACTTAGTTGTTCAAAAAGGTACAGTTACAATGTTTTAATGTTACATGGTCATGTTCAAACAGAACAAATAAATTTCATTAGTTTGTCTAACCCACGCCATGATGCAAAGATAGAATCTTTAACTTTTCTGAAATAAATGTCACGTTTTCACGTACTCTAATTTGACATGTTACTGACTTAAAATGAAGTTTAATCAAATTTTCTCATTTTGAGATTTTTTGCTACATCGCAGACATTATACTTAGAAGGGAATACGTGCATCGATAAAGTATTTAAATCCAATTATCATATTTGAGTACATAACAACTATAGATGAATGTAAAAATAAGCATTACAATGTATGCTTATTTTTATATTCATCATAACCCCGAAAAAATCTAATAAACATATTTATAATATGGCAGCATTTTGTTTAGCTAATAAAAATAATTTTATTTCACTTAAGTTGATCCTGAAACACAAAATGTTTAATACCGCCTGATCTTCATCGGCCCTCGTTAGCCTTTGCAACATAATGTCAGTACAAATTTAATCTCCTTTATTACAGATTTATATCAGTATACATATAAAAATAAAATACTTTTTATCGTAATTTCTGTATCTTTTAAATCTTTAGTATTATAAATCAATGAATAAGAAAATTATGCAAAATTACAGGCTACTAAAAACGCTATCGCTTCGCATTTAAGATTATAACAATGGGCTAAGTTACCATTGACTGAGATTTCTATTTAGTACTGCTCAAAGGAGAGTATCATCAAGAGCGATTTCCATTACTTGAATTTTGAATAGAAAAATAGTAAATATATAATAAATCGCTTTGTATCTACACCGGTATTATTGAACAGCGATTTATAAGTTTTGATATTAAGCGTTGAAAGGTGAATTGCAAGTTAAGAAAAGTTAAAAACCTTTACATGTAATAAAGTTACGAATAATAAATTAACGAATAACATATTTATAGCGTAGTATTTCAAGGGTTTACATTGCAAACGCCAGTTCCTTACAAAATAGATTTAAACTACAAGTACATAATTGTTCTACTAGAATTGGCCTACAATAAAGTCCGGGAGAGCATTTATCTATGTTTTAAAAATAACCCACCATGAACATGTTAATTGCTCATTTATCATAATATAGTTTAAGATTACATAAAACTTCATTATACTTGTCATAGACGACATTTTGATTAAATTAATACCTTGAAAGTTATAAGAGAGGTAAAATGCAACGACAGAAATCGCGTGGCAATTTCGCACAGAGGGCTTTTTATGCGTAAAGTAGCTATACGCTGTTTCATGTCTGTTATATTTTTGACCGACTTTCCAAAAGAAGGAGATGCTCACCGAATAGAGTACTATGTTTTTTTTGCTATGCTGTGTTTTACATATTGTTGCCTCGTTGTCCCGCCTCCCAGTCTGACTTGTAGCTCGTTTTATAAGGAGTGGATATTAGCTTCCTATTGTGCCCATTTTTGCCCAAGATGAAAAATAGCACTAAAAATCATAACTGCAAGATTAAATTTAAAACGCTGCCCAAACCATGAAAGATACACATGAAGTACACATAATTGTACTACTTAAATGATCTACAATAAAGTCAGAGATAGCATTTATCAATGTCTTAAGAATAACGCCCCGTAAGCATTTTTAAAAATTGCAATCAGGCATATTTAAAAGATTAGGCGGTATCAGAAAACGGGACGCGATTGCATGTATCTTGTTTGTATTGCAAAACATGCTGTTAGAAGTCGGTAAAACAAAATATGTCCGGCTAAAACTGCGGATAACGAAACACTACACCGCAAATGGTTTCCACAGTTCTTCAAATGAGTTTGCATTTTAAGCTAAACTTATGCATCTTGCTAGTTTGTCGCTAGATGTCACTGAACGTATCCTGAATCACGCTAGCGAGATTTCCCTAAACGTGACAAAACAAGAGAATATTTGTATGTGGCTTAACGGGTCCGATCTGAACCACAGTGAAATTTTTGAAGCCAACCGCAGATTATCTGTTTAATGGCTTTAATAAAATCAGCAACTGTCTCGATGACCTATGAAAGCAATTATAAATTTAGTTGCAGTTATATGAAGATTTGGGAAAGACTCTAGGAGGGCGATTCTGCTCCTTATCATATTTGTATTCTTATATTTTTAGTATACATTTTCTGATGACACCAATAATTTAGCACGTGGGCTATGGAAAATTACTTCATGCATTAAGACCCAACTTATAATAACTTCTACGACTTCTCGACTACTTGATTAAACGGAATAACACGAAACATGGCGAGCAATTAAAGAGTTTATGAATTACATAATTATTTTGAAATAACAGAAAAATGTTGAACTTTTGTTAACATCTAGTGTTTTATGTAGTCATTAGGGATAAGTGTAATAAAGCGAATAAAGGACTTTACCAAAATAGAGGGGTCTTCTGTTATTTTCATGCGCCTTGGATTAGATAATTTTTAGATCAAAAATGAAGTTACGATTTTGATAATTGCATTTCTGATAAAATAGTGAAAAAAACAGATGTCAAATGAATGTCTCATTTGATATCTGTTTTTTTCACTCTTTTTTCACACTTTCATTTCACTTGTTTTCTACAAAAAAACACTCATTTTTACATTTTTTTACAATTTAATTGATACACATCATTATCATCATCATTATAAGCCAGTAATAGTCCCTCCACTAAGGGACATCACCGCTTCCGATATTCTATTCTCATCCAGCCTTGTTTTGCCGCAGGGCGTCCCACACACACAAAGTCACAGGTGTGTGGAAATTGCCCCGTTACGCAGAGAGTATATCGCGGCGTGGCGCCAGTAAACCCGTTGTCGAGGACGACAGCGTAGAGACCCGGCCCTGGAGACCGAATAGCAGCGTCTTTCAGCAGCAATAAGATGGCTCTCAAAGTGGGAATAGCCGAGGCGATCGCCGTGGCTAGAGGCGCTGGACAGTGATCCGTAGGGGAGGTACAAAATAGTGGTGAACAGGCTTCGTCCTTGGGCCTGCCACTCACTACGTCGGGCGCCAAAGGTAGTAGCGGCGATCGCCACCACCCATTTCACCCAAATGGCACGGATGAGGTCGACCAAGTTTGGCCTGCCTGTCGATCGGGTCGAGTCAATGTGCAGAGATGGGCTCCGAACCACCGAGGTAGCCGTGTGGAGTTCCACAGGGTCGGTGTTCGACCGCTTCTGTGGAACGTCGGTTTGTTTGGTGCCGGTGGGCAACATTGTGGTGCGTCAACGTCACTTGTTACGCGGATGACAATTTTGTCACCGCCTGTGGCACCAGCTTGCGCATGATGATTCCGCCACTGCCGGGGTCGCATATAATTGGGCGCGTACGGCGGCTAGGACCAGACTAAACAGCAAATGCCAGTCCACTACCGACATAGGGTCTCTCAATGCACACCTTCCAGCCAGCTCTGATCTTCGGTTATTCTCATCCAGCCCACGTCGGCCATTTGCGAATGTCGTTGATTCATCTTGACGCAGGGCGTCCTACACCACAGTTTCCACCCGGTCTCCACTCCAGAACTTTCAATTCCAGCGGTCGTCGTGGTTCTGCGGCTTATAATGACCTGACCCACTGCCCAGCTACTTCAACCCAGTGGGCTGTGATCACATCATTTCTGATGCGGTCCTTCAGAGATACCTGGAGCATAGCCTCCATAGCCTGAGCGACTTTAAATTTAGGACCAGTCGAACCGTAAGTGTCCAAGTCTCGCACCGTAGATTTAACGGGTAGGACGAACAGGAGTCCATTGACGAGTGGAACTGGCGCTATATATCAGGAGCCAACAGCCCGACCACCAAGCTTCTTCCCCAATGCGGTCGACGCGTACCGTGCGGTGGGCGACTGGAGCCCAATGCTGGTGGTGCATTGCTAGGCACGGGGTTTCAGTGAGTATTCCACCGCTTCTGAAGTGCTGGGACAACCCGGCATGCGAATGTGATGGGAGGCTCCGCAGAGCGCCCTTCACTTACTAACAGATTGCCCAACCTTTGAAAGTGGAGCAGACAGATTTCGCCATTGAAAAACCAGAATAAAAATAAAATAAAGAGACCTTTGGGCTACGCTAATAAAAGGAGAACACAAGGAAGCCTTTGTAGCATACAGCAACAAAATAGTTAAATATAAAATAATAAGAATAGTAGTATTATAATAAGGTATATATATATAATAAGTATATGTATTCTATATTACATAATAAGCAGTATTAAGTATAAGAAATTAGTGTAAGTAGGTAAATAAGCAGAATAAGATAAGTATAGGCATAAGATAAAATGTAAGATTTAAATAGACATAATGTATAGAAAACAAGGCTCAGACTATGCGGACAACAAAGCGTCTTGTAACCTGGAAACTTAAAACAGCAAATAAAAAAACTAGACTTAAGTATAAGTATGTAACTAACTGCATTAATAAATGTAAATAAAACTATGTCTGGAAGTATAAAATAAAAAATAAAAGAGAAAATAAATTATTAAAATCAAACAATACACATAGTGCAACATAAATGCAAAAGAACAAGTGCTGGAAAAGAGTTAGAAAAAGGACCTGATCCTATATGTCAGGGAAACACGATAAAAAAAAAACAAAAAAAAACGGCAGGACAAACATCAAAGACTTTCAATTTGATGCACTGTATATATAAGAAATTGATGGCTATAAAAAGCTCAGCCTAGCCGAATCCTTTTTTTGTTGGCCTTCAGTTTCAAAGTTGTTTTACTTCAGTTCAACGTTTGCCTAGGTAAACGTGTGTACTCCAAACTTCTTCGAGGAGGTACCATCGTCTGCGATCATCCCAGAATCAACGTGTCGTTGGAACATGTCTTTGGTTTTACCCATGTTCATCCGGAGACCGATGCGTGCAGAAGAATCGCCAGGCTTTTGCGCTATTTTCTGCAGGTCCTTTTGGTGGTCTCTGTGCCAGATGACGATATCGTCCGCAAATGTGTCCGCAGATAAGACATGCACTAGTTGTTCACATTTATGCTGTGTCCTTTCTTGTTGATGTCTTCAACATTTCTTACCAGCACGAGAACACTCGGAGACATGACGTCTTCGTCCCACACTGCGGTGCAGGGAGGATAGGTCTAATCGGCCCATTCTTTGACTACGATGACATATAGACATCTCAGCATCTCTGACATATATCGCCAACTGGAATTTGGCACTGCCATATGACTCGAGGAAAAGACTCAGGCCTTCTTATAGTCCACATAAATGCCATGCACAGGGCTGGTTATACTCATGTGTCTCTGTATAACTTGCATCGCTGTGGTAGATGGGTTCATGTGGTGCTGCAAACCCTCCGAAACCCTCATACTGTTCTCGAAGCTATGTTTGTCATTTCCAAAAAGAAGGTTCGAGACGATCCTTGAAATCAACTTATAGACATGACTCACCAACGATATTATTGATAGTCTTCAGAAGGCTTTTATCACCTTTACAATACGACCAAACCGCTATGGTATGCCTTTAGGTAATTCTCACGAGAGAAGTGAGCAATAGACGACGGAGTTCTCTAGCACCGCTTTACTGGTGGCTTAGAAGCTCCAAGCAGGACTCGTCCCTCCGGGAATTTTCCATTTTGCCACTTTGAGCCTCTCTTGATTTGGTCTAGGCTGATTTCTGGAAGATCCTTTTCTGACACATGGCAAGAGTGGCTCGAGGATCCTTTTATCTGGTTCTGGTAAAGGTGTGACGTATAACTTGGTTGTGTAGGTCAACTCTTTGAGAGAACCTCTGTCTCGAAGTGACGACTTCTCCATTCTCTTTGGCCACAATTGCTAGATGGCTTCTTCCAAGCTACGCACGAAGACTTTGGACCCACGGTGGTTTTAACAGTTTCATGTATTGAGAGCGTATTAAGGATGGAGGTCGCGCTACCAGCTTGAGATGGTCTTGTTAAGAACTCCGCTGTTCAACGAATTGACAGTTGATCATTTCGTCGCTTTTCCATGTGAGAGATCTAGTGTCCCTCCCAGTGATTCCCCGAATGTTGACTATTTGCCCGTACGTGGCAGACCGCAGAGTTTTGCACCAACCTGAAGAATTTCTACCACTGATCGAGTTCCCTCGTCACGTCCACGTCACTGTATTTAAGCAAGTGGCAAATAGATTCTTCCAGATTAATCCGAAATGTGCCAGATCAGAGATATCAAATCTATATTCTGTGGGTGCTTCTGCGCCGTGATCACCCAGTCCAACCTTGTAATCACTGAGACATCCTTACGCGCTTTGTCCGAAATAAATGAAACTGTCCTATTTTGGTCATAGCATCGGGCTTTTCTACACGTCCATTTTTGGCCGGTTTTCAAAAGAACGAGTCACAAGAACAGCCCTCTCGCTCGAGGAAAATGACGGTTACTGCTCTATGATTTCAGCCCGTGACATATGATTCCAGCATCGGTTCGCCGCACGCCTGTATTCCTACTGCAAGCTAAATCCCCATGATAACATTTAAGTCAGCCTTAGCAGGTATACCGGAGATGTCTCGAACATGTCTTCGACATCATCGTCTGCATGTCGACGTTGGTGCACTGACAACTTTTTAGCTACCTATTAGTCAGCTTTATCACAAGGTACTTAAACCTGCCGGACACACTGGATATTTCAATAACATTGTCAATGAGATCACATTACCAAGGAACCTGACTCCGCCCCTGTGATGGATTTCTCCCTGCTCAGGTACAGAAGATGGCCCAATTTAGGTAAGAATCTCGCCCTTCTCTACGGAATTCACTTAACCCAAAACGTGCTTATCTTATGCACCTGCTCCTCTTCCAGTTGGGGCCATAAATGAGAATCTAGCTGCAGCGTGCGCGTCCATTGTAAATTGCGATGGTCGTTTATTTCAAGGCTCACGCTCCCAGGGATTTGCACCCCTGCCCAAGTCGTTACCGTACGCTACCTTGGCCATAGGAATAGCAAGGAAGGGCTGGGAACTGGGGCTAAAGTTATCGTCTAACCGTTATGGGCACGTCTCCACGCCGGTCCAATGCGGGCTGGTGTGGTCTGCTGCCCTGCCTGTTGTTCGGGCAGGGTAACTACGTGCAGGCAGGTTGGCTTGGGTTCCGCAGATGATGTTTGGAGCCTCTTACACCCCTAACGGACTAGAGATGGTGCTTGAAAAACCCGAGGCCCTGTACATTTATGGACCTCGGAACGCGCCAACTGCGGACGCGCACATCATCGTTTGTGGCGTTTGGCGTTGTTTAGGTATCTCGGCCTAGTCCTAGATCGCCGATGGAGATTTTGCGCGAACTTTTAGCGCATCGAGCCTACGGCAGATTGCTCCCCAATATTTTAGGACCCAGCAGTTCCTGTTGCCGCCATCCATGGTCCTGTATGGGGCATCCATAAAGTACTCTCCTTTTGGAGGGTCCAAAAGGAGGTCCAAAAGGAGGGGTCCAAAGTGAGGGTCCAAAAGGAGGGTCTGTAAGGAGGGTCCAAGGAGGGTCTAAAGGAGGGTCCAAAAGAAGAGTACTTAGGTACTGAGAAGAATCCAGAGGGTGTTGGCGATCCGAGCCATATGGGGCTACCGGGGCGAGGCGGCGTTCCTGCTGGCTGTCTCCTTGCCCGGGACCTGATGCAGAAATCTCAAGTGTCACTCTTCTTTGCGCGAGGAGGTGAGGTCTTCGAGCTGATGCGAGATGCCAGCGCCGGCCGTCGAACAGTTGAGGCCATACATCCCATTCTAATGTGGTGGCTAGGAAGAGGACACGGCTCCTTAGCATTCCACGCGACGCAGGTTCTCTCGGAACACGACCACCTCGGGAGGCTCAGCGTAGTTTGGTGGTGGAGTATCACCTAGAACTTTCTGACTGCCGTCGTGTTCGTTGGTAGCGGTCGCCAGTTCTACGGCATATGTTACCGGCACACTGCCACTTCACCTTACTAACCAGTGGGCGGTGTCGGTGACTCCTGGTCTCTCCAACGATCGCATCATTTCTGATAAAGAGACGAAAACATATAAATATCTTGAATACATTGACACGTATAGGTTAATTCTACCTCTTGTGGATAAGCATTTGCAATTAAATCGCAGAGGCTGTGATTATTGATGCCATTATTTTTTTCATTTCAAAATATCTATATTAAACTACTTTTATACTGAAAATTATAAGAAAAACATATTGGTCATTTGATAAGAGACAAACATTTTTAAGGATCTTTTAACAGACAATAAAATAAAGAACCAGTTTCTTTAACTTGTGGGTTATTTCAAAGCAAATATTCAAAAGCTTTCAACATGCCGCAATCAACGTTAACTTCAAATATTTACTAAATTTAATTTTTATTGTTACAGGATTTAAACATTTAATTTATCAAACAAGTTTTAAACTACACTGATCAGTTAATTATCGCTTATTTAAAAAATATTAGCAAACGATATGCTTATAGGTTATTATTTGAAGATCTCTCACTGAACCTAATTGAAACTATGTGCTTGATCACAATAAAACTTAACCTTAAATTTACCAAAATAATCAAATCCTTCAACACTTTCTATTTTAAATCTACATAATAAGTAAAAGGAAGTGGAAAAATAAATTGAAGTACAGTTAAAAATTAAGAATAAACCTGAACGTGATAATTGTATGTTTTACGTCAAACTTTTCACCTTTCTTTTTTATATAATCTGTCATTTAATTTGTATAACTTAACAAAACGTTGTGGTTTTCACCGGTCTACAAAGCAAAGTTCTAGTAACAAAGTGTAAATTAAGATAGTTTACCAGTGTTCTCTACACCTGGCGTGATGTCATCCTGTTAAATAGGATCAATGGCCATCGACCCATGATATTAGGACAGATCTCATGCTCACAATGACAGTGAATTACCATTTAAATGTTTTTTGTGTGAATTGCTTTTCTTGCACAATAAAGATGAACACTGGCAGCTGGAGCTACTGCTTTGAAGTAAGCAATGTAGTACGAAACATTGCTTTAGCACCACGGCATTGTCACAGTGATCGAGGGAAGGGAACTACGGTGAGCGAATAATTACCATCGTGATGTGTAACTGACAATTGGCCACATTATAAGTAATTCAATAAAACTTATTTCAAGCCAGCTGAGCTAAGATTGTTCAATTTACCACCTATCACGTGCAATTATCCTCTGAAGGTATATGTTAGCCGGTAGACTGCGCCTCCCTTATAATTGGTAGCTTAAACCATTACATCAGACGGATCAAGCCAAGTCCTAGCTAAAACATCGATTCTTACCAAGGATCATCCGTGATCCGATAAAAATAAAACCTAGCATAATACCACTGCCAGCTCTAATGATAAAATAAGTTCATTGGGCAAGGTCAAGTACAGACTAGAAACATTTTATTACGATTAAGATCTGGAACTCACTGCAGCACTGCAAACAAGACAGATGACATCTCAGCCCACCTGAGACTACGGCTGCTGGAAAGTGTTTGAAACGTCGAAATTAAAAAATATAAAATAAACGAGATAAATTCCTAAAAAGTCCTTTTTGTTTAATAGTGTAGGATTCATGAGAATTAATTACATAATATAAAAATTGTGCTTAATGCGTGCCACGATTATAGCATCCACTTTTGTACATTGAAATAAATTGCCGCATACAAAAATATGGAGCATATTAGAGAAACTCTTATAAATTTTCAATAAGAAATATCTTTAAATAAGTCAAGTAGTTGCGCTTCGTTTGGGCACGATTCGCCATGACACCGCATTATGTTTACGTGAAACGTGGACCTGACGTCTACGACTGTACTATTGCCTGTTCATAGCTCTAGCTCTGAGAACTTTTAGTTATATTTTAAGAAATCTATTTTAAATTTCAAAAAATTATACAAAATCTAGACATACATAATTTAATTAAAATTATAGACCATAGTTGTTGCACATAAAGTGACAGCAGTAAAAGTTTCATTTTTGGAAAGTAACATTATATAAAACTTAATACTTAAATAATGTTACAACAATATTCTTTAACGATCTTAAATCTGACCAGGAAAACTTTGAGTAACTAGTCATTGGTGGTGGCAAATACCTTTTGTTTTCGTCCACTGTACTCAGCTAACATCCAACTAAAGACATTGTCATTGGCTTGTAGATATTGTGGGTCGAAAGACCAGGAGACCGCTCTCCTATTCCACCCAGTCCAGGTTCCACTACCAACATTGCATACTATCATTTATGACATATAATATAAAATATTATTTTACGTATGTTAATACATTTACCACAAAATGTTATTATACTACGTCATTGCACGCAATTAAGGTTTTCAATAATAATTTTTCCTATTAAAATTTATTCAAACGAACTAATTTCACCGTTTTAATAATTTATTTAAATATTGTTATATTGTATTACGTGTTTATAATATACCTTCATATACATTAAACATTATTGTAATACTTAAAATTGTCTTTCAACTTTTGAAAATAATTCGCTCACCAGCTGTTTAAAGATTAAAGAGGCCACACGAATTTTCTCTGGTAATATCAAAATTTTTATGAGCGTACGTTAACAAATTTTTTTATGGAACTTTGGTCTGCTTTGAAAGTTAATAAATGCACGTCTAGAAAGTAATTATAAGGACATATCGATCAATTGCATCCTGCATATCACATTATTTACCTAATTTTGTTATAAGTGGACTTTTTACTTAGTAACTGGCAAAGTTTCCCAACTTTATACATGGTATTTTGGTTAAGGATTGTTAAATGAATATATTGATAGATTATAAGTTTGGTATGGTTGTTTCCGTTGTTAGAGCAAAACACACTTTTAAACAGCCGCATTTATAATATTAGCAGCAGAAATAATCAGAGAGCGCTAGAAAAAGGCACGAGGTATTCATCATCATTATCAGCTCAAAGCACAGTCCACTGTTGGAGTATTCAGTAGCCTTAATGTCCTTTTTGCCCCTAATGCACGCTCTTCTTCTCCATTTTTGGGACCGTATCCCTGAAGAGAGGAATAAGTAATTAAACTATTTCTATATTCAGGTCAGAAGCAAAATATAATGTGTTTTAATTATCGTGTCAGCTTGCGCCGTGTAGCACTTAACCGCGAGACTGCACGATTACGACCGGCCAAACAACATAGAAAGTTTCCATCTTCACGGTACTTTATTTTTATAAATATTTCGCAAATAAGTATAGAAATTTTCGTCTATATTTAACATCACTATATTGGATTTTTTCGTTTATGCTGTAATCACAATGTACAAAATGTTATTTTAAACTACTACTCATATTTTATTGTACAAAAGTTATAAAATGAATATGAAATGGGTGAAAGCTTACTAATATTTTAAATTCTTATAACATCAACAGTATAAAGGACAAGTTATTGTTAATATTTCAGAACGTAAGCTTTACAGCAGCAGGCGTTAGTGCCAGAAACACACAATTTTTATTTTTCTATTTGGTCATTATATTTAAGAGTCGATATTGTATTTTTTATTAATACAAAATATTAGTTTTATGAATTTGGCAGATGGTCGAACTTGTAAATAACGATTAATTAATTATTGTGTCGTAAACTGTGTAATATTAAATTTTGTAGAACCATGTTCCAACGTCTAAATCGTACAAATCAAGTTACAAACTTATCAGAGACAATAGTAACGCTTTTCTTGGCGGTCCGACTTATAGAAAAGATGAATAAAAATTTTCTTCACAATATCTTTGCTCTGTAGTTTACTTATATAATTTTTATAGCATTTTGTTACGTAACACCCTTTTACTGGCAGCACTACTCGGTAGCCTAGTGGTATGGAGAATGTGCTTCAGGAACCGGAGCTCGGAAGTTTCCATTCTTTGCGAGGACCCAAATGTCTCTTTTCATTATTATTTTCTAGTTGGTTAGACACGTGGCTACCCGATTGTAAGAAGATGATTCATGCGTCGGATGACATAAAAGTCGGTCCTGCGTCCCGGCTGCGTCGGTTTAATGTTCCATCGGACTATAAGAATAAAAATGTGTGTGAGAAGTTTCACTTACGAGTGGGTACGCTAGCACGCACACACTTTCTTTCTATATATAAAATTATTTGTTACTGAAATGATAACTAAGCTAAATATAAACAATTCATAACCTAGAATAAAAAAGATGCACGGAAAGTGATGGCATGCAACGAAACAGTTACACTAAATTTTTTCCAACTAATATAAAGAAGTTTACTAAAAAATATTTTCACTACAATATGTCATGGCAGTTATAATAAATTCAAATATCTTATTCGATTTAGAAGTTTAAACTTTATTGATTGATTATAAAATCTCTCAGATATCTTTGTGTTCATAGACATCATAGTTAATAAGGCCTTCATATTAATTGTGCTAAAAAATAAAAACAGACAAGCGGTTGTACATACGTAATTTTATAACCAAAAAGTATAATAATAATTTATTTGGGTTTATTATGCTTGTGTATAAACGAAACGATTTATGCTTATATTCTTACGACCATTTGAACACAAAATTAAATATATCATAATCTAAAAATCAGTTTTTAATTTTAATATCGTGTCTTATATTATTTGTAACGCGTAAACTTTTTCTGAAAACCTTGGGGAATCTTTAAAAAAATAGATGGTCAAGTTTAGTATCAATTAGGACAACTAAATAATAATAGACTATTTATAAATATTGTTTTTAACTAATGTTATTCTTTAATCTTTTACGCCATAAATGGATTTGAGGTGTACCAAAGCTTAAAACATTTTTCCTTATACAGTCAGAAATTATTATCGTGTAAGACAATCCTTAATGCTTTCCAAAGCCTCCAATAACTGGAACAAATTACAGTATTTGTGCGACGACGGTAAACTAATATTTATTTGTAAATTCAATTATAAGTGATGCCAAGCAACATTGCTGCAACATAATGACCAAGCCAGACAGCACATAAACCATATTACTTTTTATACGCAACATAGCAGAGTAACCACTATACTATACCACACAATTATTATATTGTTCACTGCATTTATATCACTGGGAACCAAGTGACCAAAATCATTGCTGGCATCATGTGGGGCTTTAGTTTGGCTGAACCTAGATCGGTTAACCTTCGTTATTATTTGTGTGTTCATCATTAATTTGCTGATGTAAATGCGTAACATATTTAGTTATCAACCCACTAATTTACGGATTTTCAAAGTATTTAAATATTATCTGCGACAGCTTCGATTCTTTTCAGCATCTATGATCACGGGCAGATCATGGACATAGTTCATTTAATAAATAATAATTAAACTATGCGTTTTATCAAAACATCATATTAAAAAATGTTAAACTAGAGCCAACTAAAATTATGTGGAGAAAATTGTTAAATAAAGGATACAACTATTTTTTTAACTGTTGTCATTGTTAAAAAGTGAAATTAATTTCGTTCCACTAAAATTTCGTAACACGAAGTATCTCGATATTTTTGTATGGTAAATCAGAACTGGTTATTATCAAAACGTTTTAATTTAAATACCGTTACAATGTAGAATTATTAATAGTTTTAGCATCAGCCTACACCCGAGCTATGTGTAAAATTTTTTTGTTGTTATTATAATCATACTTACATCTATTCCAAAACACAATGATTAATTCCAACCAAACAGATAGAATAACTTAGGGACCCTGCTTATTTATATATTCTGATGGTTCGTAAAATAGAAGTTCTCGTCAACAAAGCAGAAAATAATTAATAGTAAATGGAACACAAAATATTCAAACTATGTTTCACTTGTATTGTGTAGTACTTTTGCTCATCAACATTGACTTGGTTTTTACATTGGCTTTTATTTCGGAAGCAGGAAGCAAGTAATCGTTATCCATTTGCATCTGTTATTGCCAGTGCATATTAGGGCAGAAAGTGGCTGAGCATCGACTAATTCACAAGTTTTCGTAGCTCAACGTGCTACGAACGCAGCTGGTGCTCGGAAAAGTCTCTCCGTTTGACGAATTCATTACGAATTTTATTTATCACCAGCCAATTTTTGAGCCAACGAAAGTTACTGACTTAGCGTGCAAAGGATTAGTCGTTAAAGCGGCAGTGGGCTGGTCACGTGGTTCTGAGAACGGATGGCATGATGGGCCCATAAGGCGTCTCTAGGTGGAGCTACGTTTAGGAAATGGAATGTTGGTCGACCCTACCATGTGGGATGAGTGATCCCGTGTTGCAGCTGGTCTGGGTTGGCAGCGAGAAGCAGGATGCCAATGTCCGACTTTCAATGAAAAGACCTATGTCCAGCAGTGACCGATAGAGGCTGATTATGATTATGATGAGAACAGAATTTTTCATTAACTTTTAAAGGAAACTTAAACTGTAATATCTAGTCACCTTTTAATGGCTGATTGCAATTTTTAAACAAGCTTCATTTAAACATAAATGAATGTTCTCATGGATTCTTATTGTAGGCAAATTTAATAAGTTAAATTATGTAGAAATATAGTTTAAGTCTACCTAATAATGCCCGAGGTTGTGTATTTGACACTGCACTATATTTCCTTAATATCTGGTAAACCAATTTTGGTGTCAAAATTATTAACAGAACTGGAACCACATGACAGCCATTCATCTCCTTTTAAAAAGCGATGATTAAAATCAGAGGCACTCATGCACTTCAATGAGTACCGCGTTTTTGGAAAGAAGAGAAGAAGTTTATTATAATAAGATATAAGAAGATAGTGGGTCTCCTTTTTAAAGAAGACTGACTAAGAGTATCATCTTAGTGTTTTTTTTTTTTTTACTGTCGAGAACTGCCTCTACGCATACCTGCATTTGCAGGGCAAGATGGGTTAGTGTCAGACATGCACCTACTTCCTCGAAACCAATTAATGTTGTTCCTTCTTATGCCTTTAGAGATGGGGTCAGGAACTCGCAGTCTTCTGCGATCCTTAATTAGTGTCACCCGCCAAAGCAGCCCCATCTCAGCCCTTCGGCCATCTGCCCTGCATGTGAGCAGACGAAACTAACGCGCCTGATCGTCTCTGCCCTATACACAGCTAAGTACAGGTAAGAGGCTCGGGGAGTCTGTTACCTATGAAACATAGGGAGCTAAGGATATCGTGTGAAGAGCGGCACACCTACTGCAATCTTTCCCTCGCACCCCTCCTAGGCGCATTCGCTGCGCTGGTTCAGCCTGCTTAGAGAAGCTTCCTCCACGGCCGGCCTTGCGCCACAGGCCGGCCAGGTCCCTCTTATCTTCCCTGTGGCCGTGTGTAGGCTGCAGGCACGAACCCCACCGCCATGACAAAGGAGAACTTGTCGGGGGACCGTCCATGACCACTTGACCTTACTTTACTAAAAACCTATACGCAACAGATCAAATGTCCAGGCCACACCCAGGAATTATTAGTAAATGCTATTACTGTAATATAAAATTTTACTACAAACAATTTAAATAAAAATATCGATGAATGTCTGTGAGAATCTGAAACGAATCGCCTAAAATACTTACTCAAGGTTTTTTTTCGTATGATAAAAATTGGTTTTATGAGATTTCAATATAACACATTTAATGTTACTATGACGATCAAAAACAAGTGACTGACGAATAGCTGTATTTTTTAAAATGAAAAATAAAATTATTAAACGTGTTTTTACTTTCCTAGCCTTAAAGTTTAATACAATCTACATTCCTTAAACTAATGACTGAACCACGTCTGCTGAATGGCTAAGAAGCTAAATTATCCCACTTTTAGTTAATAGACTGCACTATATATTTAAAATATCCTGAAGGCTACGGAGGATCACGATAATACGATTGGCGTCTAGTGTGACATTTCATTGCCTTTTTTCTAAACCGTGACTATATGTATGAATCGTCGTCAAAGTACGCAAAACTGTCCCACATTCTCTTTTCTTTAGACACTTTTCTACTATTAAGTGTGATACGTAACTAAAACTCGATATGGAGAGCCACCTATATACTAAATTCGTTGAATTTTATTTATGTTTTAAACGAATCGTAAATTTTTAAAAAATATATGTGGTTGCTTTACATCAATTCAACATGTATAATGTTCTCCTTCGCAAATATTATCTAAAATATATGAAAATATTAATAATTATAGGATTTGAATTCTATTTTTAATACTAATAAATAATTTTAATGGTTTCACTTTTGACTTAAATATCTATTTTAGGAAGAGCAGTCTGTGCTTCAGTTTACATATGTTTGATAATAGTAAAATAAGTAAAGTAAGTAAAGGAAAGAGTGATAGTAGGTTTGACATAAACCTAGTTTTCAAATAACAATAACTTTTTTATTGTTTTTTGGTATCCTTGAATGATTTTAATAACATTTAATCTATTACAGTACCAGATCAGAATCAAATATAAAATTTATATCTGTTGCACAATATATATTTTATTTCGTTAATATATAGCTTAAAATATTCCAAAAATCGATATTTGATAGTGGAATTGAGAATTTTTTGTCGGCATATAATAATGACTTAGTTGTTCAAAAAAGGTACAGTTACAATGTTTTAATGTTACATGGTCATGTTCAAACAGAAAAAATAAATTTCATTAGTTTGTCTAACCCACGCCATGATGCAAAGATAGAATCTTTAACTTTTCTGAAATAAATGTCACGTTTTCACGTACTCTAATTTGACATGTTACTGACTTAAAATGAAGTTTAATCAAATTCTTTCATTTTATATTTACAACATCGGCAGACATTATACTAGAAGGGAATAATGCACTGATAAAGTATTTAAATCCAATTATCATACGGAGTATTACACAACTATAGATGAAATGTAAAAAAGAAGCATTACAATTCATATCATAACCTGAAAAATCTAATAAACATATTTATAATATGGCAGCATTTTGTTTAGCTAATAAAAATAATTTTATTTCACTTATGTTGATCCTGAAACACAAAATGCTTAATACCGCCTGATCTTCATCGGCCCTCGTTAGCCTTTGCAACATAATGTCAGTACAAATTTAATCTTCTTTATTACAGATTTATATCAGTATACATATAAATATAAAATACTTTTTATCGTAATTTCTGTATCTTTTAAATCTTTAGTATTATAAATCAATGAATAATAAAATTATGCAAAATTACAGGCTACTAAAAACGCTATCGCTTCGCATTTAAGATTATAACAATGGGCTAAGTTACCATTGACTGAGATTTCTATTTAGTACTGCTCAAAGGAGAGTATCGAACAAGAGCCGGATTTTCCATTACTTGAATTTTGAATAGAAAAATAGTAAATATATAATAAATCGCTTTGTATCTACACCGGTATTATTGAACAGCGATTTATAAGTTTTGATATTAAGCGTTGGAAGGTGAATTGCAAGTTAAGAAAAGTTAAAAACCTTTAAATGTAATAAAGTTACGAATAACATATTTATAGCGTAGTATTTCAAGGGTTTACATTGCAAACGCCAGTTCCTTACAAAATAGATTTAAACTACAAGTACATAATTGTTCTACTAGAATTGGCCTACAATAAAGTCCGGGAGAGCATTTATCTATGTTTTAAAAATAACCCACCATGAACATTTTAATTGCTCATTTATCATAATATAGTTTAAGATTACATAAAACCTCATTATACTTGTCATAGACGACATTTTGATTAAATTAATACCTTGAAAGTTATAAGAGAGGTAAAATGCAACGACAGAAATCACGTGACAATTTCGCACAGAGGGCTTTTTATATGCTTTTAATGCGTAAAGTAGCTATACACTGTTTCATGTCTGTTATATTTTTGACCGACTTTCCAAAAGAAGGAGATGCTCACCGAATAGAGTACTATGTTTTTTTTGCTATGCTGTGTTTTACATATTGTTGCCTCGTTGTCCCGCCTCCCAGTCTGACTTGTAGCTCGTTTTATAAGGAGTGGATATTAGCTTCCTATTGTGCCCATTTTTGCCCAAGATGAAAAATAGCACTAAAAATCATAACTGCAAGATTAAATTTAAAACGCTGCCTCAAAACTGTAAAGATACACATGAAGTACATACTGTACTACTTAAATGATCTACAATAAAGTCAGAGATAGCATTTATCAATGTCTTAAGAATAACGCCCCGTAAGCATTTTTAAAAATTGCAATCAGGCATATTTAAAAGATTAGGCGGTATCAGAAAACGGGACGCGATTGCATGTATCTTGTTTGTATTGCGTAAAATACGCTGTTAGAAGTCGGTAAAAAACAAAATTATGTCCTATTAAAACGAGGATAACGAAACACTACACTGCAAATGGTTTCCATAAAGTTCTTCAAATGAGTTTGCATTTTAAGCTAAACTTATGCATCTTGCTAGTTTGTCGCTAGATGTCACTGAACGTATCCTGAATCACGCTAGCGAGATTTCCCTAAACGTGACAAAACAAGAGAATATTTGTATGTGGCTTAACGGGTCCGATCTGAACCACAGTGAAATTTTTGAAGCCAACCGCAGATTATCTGTTTAATGGCTTTAATAAAATCAGCAACTGTCTCGATGACCTATGAAAGCAATTATAAATTTAGTTGCAGTTGTATATGTAGATTTAAAAAGATTTAGAGGCGATTCCTGTCTTTTATCATATTTGTATTCTTATATTTTTAGTATACATTTTCTGATGACACCAATAATTTAGCACGTGGGCTATGGAAAATTACTTCATGCATTAAGACCCAACTTATAATAACTTCTACGACTTCTCGACTACTTGATTAAACGGAATAACACGAAACATGGCGAGCAATTAAAGAGTTTATGAATTACATAATTATTTTGAAATAACAGAAAAATGTTGAACTTTTGTTAACATCTAGTGTTTTATGTAGTCATTAGGGATAAGTGTAATAAAGCGAATAAAGGACTTTACCAAAATAGAGGGGTCTTCTGTTATTTTCATGCGCCTTGGATTAGATAATTTTTAGATCAAAAATGAAGTTACGATATTGATAATTGCATTTCTGATAAAATAGTGAAAAAAACAGATGTCAAATGAATGTCTCATTTGATATCTGTTTTTTTCACTCTTTTTTCACACTTTCATTTCACTTGTTTTCTACAAAAAAACACTCATTTTTACAATTTTTTACAATTTAATTGATACACATCATTATCATCATCATTATAAGCCAGTAATAGTCCCTCCACTAAGGGACACCACCGCTTCCGATATTCTATTCTCATCCAGCCTTGTTTTGCCGCAGGGCGTCCCACACACACAAAATCACAGGTGTGTGGAAATTGCCCCGTTACGCAGAGAGTATATCGCGGCGTGGCGCCAGTAAACCCGTTGTCGAGGACGACAGCGTAGAGACCCGGCCCTGGAGACCGAATAGCAGCGTCTTTCAGCAGCAATAAGATGGCTCTCAAAGTGGGAATAGCCGAGGCGATCGCCGTGGCTAGAGGCGCTGGACAGTGATCCGTGGGGGAGGTACAAAATAGTGGTGAACAGGCTTCGTCCTGGCCCCATCACTAATACGTCGGGCGCCGCTGTAGTAGCGGATCACCACCACCTATTTCACCCCAAATGGCACGGATGAGGTCGACCAAGTTTGGCCTGCCTGTCGATCGGGTCGAGTCAATGTGCAGAGATGGGCTCCGAACCACCGAGGTAGCCGTGTGGAGTTCCACAGGGTCGGTGTTCGACCGCTTCTGTGGAACGTCGGTTTGTTTGGTGCCGGTGGGCAACATTGTGGTGCGTCAACGTCACTTGTTACGCGGATGACAATTTTGTCACCGCCTGTGGCACCAGCTTGCGCATGATGATTCCGCCACTGCCGGGGTCGCATATAATTGGGCGCGTACGGCGGCTAGGACCAGACTAAACAGCAAATGCCAGTCCACTACCGACATAGGGTCTCTCAATGCACACCTTCCAGCCAGCTCTGATCTTCGGTTATTCTCATCCAGCCCACGTCGGCCATTTGCGAATGTCGTTGATTCATCTTGACGCAGGGCGTCCTACACCACAGTTTCCACCCGGTCTCCACTCCAGAACTTTCAATTCCAGCGGTCGTCGTGGTTCTGCGGCTTATAATGACCTGACCCACTGCCCAGCTACTTCAACCCAGTGGGCTGTGATCACATCATTTCTGATGCGGTCCTTCAGAGATACCTGGAGCATAGCCTCCATAGCCTGAGCGACTTTAAATTTAGGACCAGTCGAACCGTAAGTGTCCAAGTCTCGCACCGTAGATTTAACGGGTAGGACGAACAGGAGTCCATTGACGAGTGGAACTGGCGCTATATATCAGGAGCCAACAGCCCGACCACCAAGCTTCTTCCCCAATGCGGTCGACGCGTACCGTGCGGTGGGCGACTGGAGCCCAATGCTGGTGGTGCATTGCTAGGCACGGGGTTTCAGTGAGTATTCCACCGCTTCTGAAGTGCTGGGACAACCCGGCATGCGAATGTGATGGGAGGCTCCGCAGAGCGCCCTTCACTTACTAACAGATTGCCCAACCTTTGAAAGTGGAGCAGACAGATTTCGCCATTGAAAAACCAGAATAAAAATAAAATAAAGAGACCTTTGGGCTACGCTAATAAAAGGAGAACACAAGGAAGCCTTTGTAGCATACAGCAACAAAATAGTTAAATATAAAATAATAAGAATAGTAGTATTATAATAAGGTATATATATATAATAAGTATATGTATTCTATATTACATAATAAGCAGTATTAAGTATAAGAAATTAGTGTAAGTAGGTAAATAAGCAGAATAAGATAAGTATAGGCATAAGATAAAATGTAAGATTTAAATAGACATAATGTATAGAAAACAAGGCTCAGACTATGCGGACAACAAAGCGTCTTGTAACCTGGAAACTTAAAACAGCAAATAAAAAAACTAGACTTAAGTATAAGTATGTAACTAACTGCATTAATAAATGTAAATAAAACTATGTCTGGAAGTATAAAATAAAAAATAAAAGAGAAAATAAATTATTAAAATCAAACAATACACATAGTGCAACATAAATGCAAAAGAACAAGTGCTGGAAAAGAGTTAGAAAAAGGACCTGATCCTATATGTCAGGGAAACACGATAAAAAAAAAACAAAAAAAAACGGCAGGACAAACATCAAAGACTTTCAATTTGATGCACTGTATATATAAGAAATTGATGGCTATAAAAAGCTCAGCCTAGCCGAATCCTTTTTTTGTTGGCCTTCAGTTTCAAAGTTGTTTTACTTCAGTTCAACGTTTGCCTAGGTAAACGTGTGTACTCCAAACTTCTTCGAGGAGGTACCATCGTCTGCGATCATCCCAGAATCAACGTGTCGTTGGAACATGTCTTTGGTTTTACCCATGTTCATCCGGAGACCGATGCGTGCAGAAGAATCGCCAGGCTTTTGCGCTATTTTCTGCAGGTCCTTTTGGTGGTCTCTGTGCCAGATGACGATATCGTCCGCAAATGTGTCCGCAGATAAGACATGCACTAGTTGTTCACATTTATGCTGTGTCCTTTCTTGTTGATGTCTTCAACATTTCTTACCAGCACGAGAACACTCGGAGACATGACGTCTTCGTCCCACACTGCGGTGCAGGGAGGATAGGTCTAATCGGCCCATTCTTTGACTACGATGACATATAGACATCTCAGCATCTCTGACATATATCGCCAACTGGAATTTGGCACTGCCATATGACTCGAGGAAAAGACTCAGGCCTTCTTATAGTCCACATAAATGCCATGCACAGGGCTGGTTATACTCATGTGTCTCTGTATAACTTGCATCGCTGTGGTAGATGGGTTCATGTGGTGCTGCAAACCCTCCGAAACCCTCATACTGTTCTCGAAGCTATGTTTGTCATTTCCAAAAAGAAGGTTCGAGACGATCCTTGAAATCAACTTATAGACATGACTCACCAACGATATTATTGATAGTCTTCAGAAGGCTTTTATCACCTTTACAATACGACCAAACCGCTATGGTATGCCTTTAGGTAATTCTCACGAGAGAAGTGAGCAATAGACGACGGAGTTCTCTAGCACCGCTTTACTGGTGGCTTAGAAGCTCCAAGCAGGACTCGTCCCTCCGGGAATTTTCCATTTTGCCACTTTGAGCCTCTCTTGATTTGGTCTAGGCTGATTTCTGGAAGATCCTTTTCTGACACATGGCAAGAGTGGCTCGAGGATCCTTTTATCTGGTTCTGGTAAAGGTGTGACGTATAACTTGGTTGTGTAGGTCAACTCTTTGAGAGAACCTCTGTCTCGAAGTGACGACTTCTCCATTCTCTTTGGCCACAATTGCTAGATGGCTTCTTCCAAGCTACGCACGAAGACTTTGGACCCACGGTGGTTTTAACAGTTTCATGTATTGAGAGCGTATTAAGGATGGAGGTCGCGCTACCAGCTTGAGATGGTCTTGTTAAGAACTCCGCTGTTCAACGAATTGACAGTTGATCATTTCGTCGCTTTTCCATGTGAGAGATCTAGTGTCCCTCCCAGTGATTCCCCGAATGTTGACTATTTGCCCGTACGTGGCAGACCGCAGAGTTTTGCACCAACCTGAAGAATTTCTACCACTGATCGAGTTCCCTCGTCACGTCCACGTCACTGTATTTAAGCAAGTGGCAAATAGATTCTTCCAGATTAATCCGAAATGTGCCAGATCAGAGATATCAAATCTATATTCTGTGGGTGCTTCTGCGCCGTGATCACCCAGTCCAACCTTGTAATCACTGAGACATCCTTACGCGCTTTGTCCGAAATAAATGAAACTGTCCTATTTTGGTCATAGCATCGGGCTTTTCTACACGTCCATTTTTGGCCGGTTTTCAAAAGAACGAGTCACAAGAACAGCCCTCTCGCTCGAGGAAAATGACGGTTACTGCTCTATGATTTCAGCCCGTGACATATGATTCCAGCATCGGTTCGCCGCACGCCTGTATTCCTACTGCAAGCTAAATCCCCATGATAACATTTAAGTCAGCCTTAGCAGGTATACCGGAGATGTCTCGAACATGTCTTCGACATCATCGTCTGCATGTCGACGTTGGTGCACTGACAACTTTTTAGCTACCTATTAGTCAGCTTTATCACAAGGTACTTAAACCTGCCGGACACACTGGATATTTCAATAACATTGTCAATGAGATCACATTACCAAGGAACCTGACTCCGCCCCTGTGATGGATTTCTCCCTGCTCAGGTACAGAAGATGGCCCAATTTAGGTAAGAATCTCGCCCTTCTCTACGGAATTCACTTAACCCAAAACGTGCTTATCTTATGCACCTGCTCCTCTTCCAGTTGGGGCCATAAATGAGAATCTAGCTGCAGCGTGCGCGTCCATTGTAAATTGCGATGGTCGTTTATTTCAAGGCTCACGCTCCCAGGGATTTGCACCCCTGCCCAAGTCGTTACCGTACGCTACCTTGGCCATAGGAATAGCAAGGAAGGGCTGGGAACTGGGGCTAAAGTTATCGTCTAACCGTTATGGGCACGTCTCCACGCCGGTCCAATGCGGGCTGGTGTGGTCTGCTGCCCTGCCTGTTGTTCGGGCAGGGTAACTACGTGCAGGCAGGTTGGCTTGGGTTCCGCAGATGATGTTTGGAGCCTCTTACACCCCTAACGGACTAGAGATGGTGCTTGAAAAACCCGAGATCCTGTACATTTATGGACCTCGGAACGCGCCAACTGCGGACGCGCACATCATCGTTTGTGGCGTTTGGCGTTGTTTAGGTATCTCGGCCTAGTCCTAGATCGCCGATGGAGATTTTGCGCGAACTTTTAGCGCATCGAGCCTACGGCAGATTGCTCCCAATATTTTAGGACCCAGCAGTTCCTGTTGCCGCCATCCATGGTCCTGTATGGGGCATCCATAAAGTACTCTCCTTTTGGAGGTCCAAAAGGAGGGTCCAAAAGGAGGGGTCCAAAGTGAGGGTCCAAAAGGAGGGTCTGTAAGGAGGGTCCAAGGAGGGTCTAAAGGAGGGTCCAAAAGAAGAGTACTTAGGTACTGAGAAGAATCCAGAGGGTGTTGGCGATCCGAGCCATATGGGGCTACCGGGGCGAGGCGGCGTTCCTGCTGGCTGTCTCCTTGCCCTGGGACCTAGATGCAGAAATCCTCGCGTCACTCTTCTTTTGGCGCGAGGAGGCGAGGTCTCGCTGGAGCTGGATGCGGCAGGAGACGCCAGCGCCGGCCGTCGAACAGTTGAGGCCATACATCCCATTCTAATGTGGTGGCTAGGAAGAGGACACGGCTCCTTAGCATTCCACGCGACGCAGGTTCTCTCGGAACACGACCACCTCGGGAGGCTCAGCGTAGTTTGGTGGTGGAGTATCACCTAGAACTTTCTGACTCGCCGTCGCTGTTCGTTGGTAGCGGTCGCCAGTTCTACGGCATATGTTACCGGCACACTGCCACTTCACCTTACTAATCCAGTGGGCTATGTCGGTGACTCTGGTTCTCCAACGGATCACATCATTTCTGATAAAGAGACGAAAAACATATAAATATCTTGAATACATTGACACGTATAGGTTAATTCTACCTCTTGTGGATAAGCATTTGCAATTAAATCGCAGAGGCTGTGATTATTGATGCCATTATTTTTTTCATTTCAAAATATCTATATTAAACTACTTTTATACTGAAAATTATAAGAAAAAACATATTGCATTTGATAAGAGACAAATTACTTTAAGGATCTTTTAACAGACAATAAAATAAAGAACCAGTTTCTTTAACTTGTGGGTTATTTCAAAGCAAATATTCAAAAGCTTTCAACATGCCGCAATCAACGTTAACTTCAAATATTTACTAAATTTAATTTTTATTGTTACAGGATTTAAACATTTAATTTATCAAACAAGTTTTAAACTACACTGATCAGTTAATTATCGCTTATTTAAAAAATATTAGCAAACGATATGCTTATAGGTTATTATTTGAAGATCTCTCACTGAACCTAATTGAAACTATGTGCTTGATCACAATAAAACTTAACCTTAAATTTACCAAAATAATCAAATCCTTCAACACTTTCTATTTTAAATCTACATAATAAGTAAAAGGAAGTGGAAAAATAAATTGAAGTACAGTTAAAAATTAAGAATAAACCTGAACGTGATAATTGTATGTTTTACGTCAAACTTTTCACCTTTCTTTTTTATATAATCTGTCATTTAATTTGTATAACTTAACAAAACGTTGTGGTTTTCACCGGTCTACAAAGCAAAGTTCTAGTAACAAAGTGTAAATTAAGATAGTTTACCAGTGTTCTCTACACCTGGCGTGATGTCATCCTGTTAAATAGGATCAATGGCCATCGACCCATGATATTAGGACAGATCTCATGCTCACAATGACAGTGAATTACCATTTAAATGTTTTTTGTGTGAATTGCTTTTCTTGCACAATAAAGATGAACACTGGCAGCTGGAGCTACTGCTTTGAAGTAAGCAATGTAGTACGAAACATTGCTTTAGCACCACGGCATTGTCACAGTGATCGAGGGAAGGGAACTACGGTGAGCGAATAATTACCATCGTGATGTGTAACTGACAATTGGCCACATTATAAGTAATTCAATAAAACTTATTTCAAGCCAGCTGAGCTAAGATTGTTCAATTTACCACCTATCACGTGCAATTATCCTCTGAAGGTATATGTTAGCCGGTAGACTGCGCCTCCCTTATAATTGGTAGCTTAAACCATTACATCAGACGGATCAAGCCAAGTCCTAGCTAAAACATCGATTCTTACCAAGGATCATCCGTGATCCGATAAAAATAAAACCTAGCATAATACCACTGCCAGCTCTAATGATAAAATAAGTTCATTGGGCAAGGTCAAGTACAGACTAGAAACATTTTATTACGATTAAGATCTGGAACTCACTGCAGCACTGCAAACAAGACAGATGACATCTCAGCCCACCTGAGACTACGGCTGCTGGAAAGTGTTTGAAACGTCGAAATTAAAAAATATAAAATAAACGAGATAAATTCCTAAAAAGTCCTTTTTGTTTAATAGTGTAGGATTCATGAGAATTAATTACATAATATAAAAATTGTGCTTAATGCGTGCCACGATTATAGCATCCACTTTTGTACATTGAAATAAATTGCCGCATACAAAAATATGGAGCATATTAGAGAAACTCTTATAAATTTTCAATAAGAAATATCTTTAAATAAGTCAAGTAGTTGCGCTTCGTTTGGGCACGATTCGCCATGACACCGCATTATGTTTACGTGAAACGTGGACCTGACGTCTACGACTGTACTATTGCCTGTTCATAGCTCTAGCTCTGAGAACTTTTAGTTATATTTTAAGAAATCTATTTTAAATTTCAAAAAATTATACAAAATCTAGACATACATAATTTAATTAAAATTATAGACCATAGTTGTTGCACATAAAGTGACAGCAGTAAAAGTTTCATTTTTGGAAAGTAACATTATATAAAACTTAATACTTAAATAATGTTACAACAATATTCTTTAACGATCTTAAATCTGACCAGGAAAACTTTGAGTAACTAGTCATTGGTGGTGGCAAATACCTTTTGTTTTCGTCCACTGTACTCAGCTAACATCCAACTAAAGACATTGTCATTGGCTTGTAGATATTGTGGGTCGAAAGACCAGGAGACCGCTCTCCTATTCCACCCAGTCCAGGTTCCACTACCAACATTGCATACTATCATTTATGACATATAATATAAAATATTATTTTACGTATGTTAATACATTTACCACAAAATGTTATTATACTACGTCATTGCACGCAATTAAGGTTTTCAATAATAATTTTTCCTATTAAAATTTATTCAAACGAACTAATTTCACCGTTTTAATAATTTATTTAAATATTGTTATATTGTATTACGTGTTTATAATATACCTTCATATACATTAAACATTATTGTAATACTTAAAATTGTCTTTCAACTTTTGAAAATAATTCGCTCACCAGCTGTTTAAAGATTAAAGAGGCCACACGAATTTTCTCTGGTAATATCAAAATTTTTATGAGCGTACGTTAACAAATTTTTTTATGGAACTTTGGTCTGCTTTGAAAGTTAATAAATGCACGTCTAGAAAGTAATTATAAGGACATATCGATCAATTGCATCCTGCATATCACATTATTTACCTAATTTTGTTATAAGTGGACTTTTTACTTAGTAACTGGCAAAGTTTCCCAACTTTATACATGGTATTTTGGTTAAGGATTGTTAAATGAATATATTGATAGATTATAAGTTTGGTATGGTTGTTTCCGTTGTTAGAGCAAAACACACTTTTAAACAGCCGCATTTATAATATTAGCAGCAGAAATAATCAGAGAGCGCTAGAAAAAGGCACGAGGTATTCATCATCATTATCAGCTCAAAGCACAGTCCACTGTTGGAGTATTCAGTAGCCTTAATGTCCTTTTTGCCCCTAATGCACGCTCTTCTTCTCCATTTTTGGGACCGTATCCCTGAAGAGAGGAATAAGTAATTAAACTATTTCTATATTCAGGTCAGAAGCAAAATATAATGTGTTTTAATTATCGTGTCAGCTTGCGCCGTGTAGCACTTAACCGCGAGACTGCACGATTACGACCGGCCAAACAACATAGAAAGTTTCCATCTTCACGGTACTTTATTTTTATAAATATTTCGCAAATAAGTATAGAAATTTTCGTCTATATTTAACATCACTATATTGGATTTTTTCGTTTATGCTGTAATCACAATGTACAAAATGTTATTTTAAACTACTACTCATATTTTATTGTACAAAAGTTATAAAATGAATATGAAATGGGTGAAAGCTTACTAATATTTTAAATTCTTATAACATCAACAGTATAAAGGACAAGTTATTGTTAATATTTCAGAACGTAAGCTTTACAGCAGCAGGCGTTAGTGCCAGAAACACACAATTTTTATTTTTCTATTTGGTCATTATATTTAAGAGTCGATATTGTATTTTTTATTAATACAAAATATTAGTTTTATGAATTTGGCAGATGGTCGAACTTGTAAATAACGATTAATTAATTATTGTGTCGTAAACTGTGTAATATTAAATTTTGTAGAACCATGTTCCAACGTCTAAATCGTACAAATCAAGTTACAAACTTATCAGAGACAATAGTAACGCTTTTCTTGGCGGTCCGACTTATAGAAAAGATGAATAAAAATTTTCTTCACAATATCTTTGCTCTGTAGTTTACTTATATAATTTTTATAGCATTTTGTTACGTAACACCCTTTTACTGGCAGCACTACTCGGTAGCCTAGTGGTATGGAGAATGTGCTTCAGGAACCGGAGCTCGGAAGTTTCCATTCTTTGCGAGGACCCAAATGTCTCTTTTCATTATTATTTTCTAGTTGGTTAGACACGTGGCTACCCGATTGTAAGAAGATGATTCATGCGTCGGATGACATAAAAGTCGGTCCTGCGTCCCGGCTGCGTCGGTTTAATGTTCCATCGGACTATAAGAATAAAAATGTGTGTGAGAAGTTTCACTTACGAGTGGGTACGCTAGCACGCACACACTTTCTTTCTATATATAAAATTATTTGTTACTGAAATGATAACTAAGCTAAATATAAACAATTCATAACCTAGAATAAAAAAGATGCACGGAAAGTGATGGCATGCAACGAAACAGTTACACTAAATTTTTTCCAACTAATATAAAGAAGTTTACTAAAAAATATTTTCACTACAATATGTCATGGCAGTTATAATAAATTCAAATATCTTATTCGATTTAGAAGTTTAAACTTTATTGATTGATTATAAAATCTCTCAGATATCTTTGTGTTCATAGACATCATAGTTAATAAGGCCTTCATATTAATTGTGCTAAAAAATAAAAACAGACAAGCGGTTGTACATACGTAATTTTATAACCAAAAAGTATAATAATAATTTATTTGGGTTTATTATGCTTGTGTATAAACGAAACGATTTATGCTTATATTCTTACGACCATTTGAACACAAAATTAAATATATCATAATCTAAAAATCAGTTTTTAATTTTAATATCGTGTCTTATATTATTTGTAACGCGTAAACTTTTTCTGAAAACCTTGGGGAATCTTTAAAAAAATAGATGGTCAAGTTTAGTATCAATTAGGACAACTAAATAATAATAGACTATTTATAAATATTGTTTTTAACTAATGTTATTCTTTAATCTTTTACGCCATAAATGGATTTGAGGTGTACCAAAGCTTAAAACATTTTTCCTTATACAGTCAGAAATTATTATCGTGTAAGACAATCCTTAATGCTTTCCAAAGCCTCCAATAACTGGAACAAATTACAGTATTTGTGCGACGACGGTAAACTAATATTTATTTGTAAATTCAATTATAAGTGATGCCAAGCAACATTGCTGCAACATAATGACCAAGCCAGACAGCACATAAACCATATTACTTTTTATACGCAACATAGCAGAGTAACCACTATACTATACCACACAATTATTATATTGTTCACTGCATTTATATCACTGGGAACCAAGTGACCAAAATCATTGCTGGCATCATGTGGGGCTTTAGTTTGGCTGAACCTAGATCGGTTAACCTTCGTTATTATTTGTGTGTTACAGACAACAAAATAAATTTAACCAAGCTCTCTTTAACTTAAAATATTTCAAAAGCAAATATTCAAAAGCCTTTCTCAAACATGCCGCAATCAACGTTGTTGCGAATTTTTTTTAAACATTTACTTAAATTCTAATTTTTCTTTTATCGTTACAGGATTTAAACATTTCACTTTTAATTAAACAAGTTTTTTAAACTACACTGATCAGTTAAATTATCGCTTATTTAATAAAATATTAGCAAACGATATGCTTATAGGTTATTATTTACGATCTCTCTACTGAACCTAATTAAAACTATGGAAGTTTGACTGCCAATAAAAACTTAACCTTAAATTTACTGCAAAAATAATCAAATCTCAACACTTTCATTTTTAAATTCATATAATAAGTAAAGTGAAGTGAAAATAAATTGAAGTACAGTTAAAATTAAGAATAAACCCGGAACGTGATAATTGTATGTTTTATTGCGTCAAACTTTCACCTTTCTTTTTATAATCTGTCACTTGTTTAATTTGTATAAACTTACCAAAACGTTGTGGTTTTCAATTCTATTCATAAAGCAAAGTTCTTAGTAACAAAGTGTAAATTGTAAGATAGTTTACCAGCGGTTTCTACACTCATGTGATGTCATCCTGTTAAATAGGATCAAATGGCCATCGACTCCATGATATTAGGACAGATCCCTCATGCTCACAATGATGGTGTGAATTACCATTTAAATGTTTTTTGTGTGAATTGCTTTTCTGTACACAAAGATGAACATCTGGCAGCTGAGCTACTGTTTAGCAAGTAATGTAGTACGAAACATTAAGCTTGCGGCACCACGGCATTGTCACAGTGATCGAGGGAAGGGAACTACGGTGGAGCGAATACCTCCTTACCACTCGTGAGATGTGTAACTGACAATTGGCTACATTTTGAGGCGGGATTCAATAAAAACTTATTTCAAGCAGCTGAGCCAAGATTGTTCAATTCCTACCACCTATCACGTGCAATATCCCTCTACAAGGTATATAAGCTAGCTTGTGACTGCGGCCTCCCTTATAATTGGTAAAATAAACCATTACATCAGATTTGATCTGCCGTAAGTCCTAGCTAAAGAACATCGATTCCTACCAAGGATGATCCGTGATCCGATAAAATAAAACCCAAGCATAATACCACTGCCAGCTCTAATGATAAAATAAGTTCATTGGGCAAGGTCGAAGTACAGACTAGAAACATTTTATTACGATTAAGATCTGGAAATCCCACTGCAGCACTGGCAACAAGACAGATGACATCTCAGTCTACCCCGAGACTACGGCTGCTGGAAAGTGTTTGAAACGTCGAAAATTAAAAATATAAAATAAACGAGATAAAATCCCTAAAAAGTCCTTTTGTTTAATAGTGTGTAGGATTCGCGAGAATTAATTACATGTATTAGCAAAAAATTGTGCTTAATGCAAAGCACGATTATAGCATCCACTTTTGTACATTGAAATAAATTCCGCTTTGGCTACAAAATATGGAGTTATACTAGAGAAACTCTTATAAATTTTCTACTAAGAAAATATTCTTAAATAAAATAAGTAGCTGCGCTTCGTTTGCACGATTCAAGGCGATTACCCGTGCATTATGTTTACGAAACGTGGACCTGACGTCTACGACTGTACTATTGCCTGTTCATAGCTCTTAGCTCTGAGAACTCTTTACAGTTATATTTTAAGAAATCTATTTTAAATTTTAAAAATTATACAAAATCTGTATTTGGTTAAATATAATTTTAATTTAAAATTATAGACCATAGTTGTTGTACATAAAGTGACAGCAGTAAAAGTTTCTTACTTTTGGAAAGTAACATTATATAAAACTTAATACTTAAATAATGTTATATGAACAATATTCTTTAACGATCTTAAATCTGAATTGTAAAACTTTGAGTAATTAATCATTGGTGGTGGCAAATAATTTTTTTTTATTTTCGTCCACATTGCACTAGCTAACATCCAATCCGGGGCACATTGTCATTAAGCTAGATATTGGGGTCGAAATTGTTATCCAGGGAGACCGCTCTTCCCATTCCACCCAGTCCAGGTTCCTACTTAAATTAACATTGCGTTGTTTCTTATCATTTATGACATAGTCATAAAATATTATTTTACGTATGTTAATATTAATTTACCACAAAAATGTTATTATTATTCATTATTGTCATTAGTAACGTAATTAAGGTTTTCAATAATAATTTTTCCATTAAAATTTTTATTCAAACGAACTAATTTCACCGTTTTAATAATTGCCATTTAAATACGTATAATAAATTGTTATATTGTATTACGTGTTTTACAATATATACCTATACATTAAACATTATTGTAATACTTAAAATTGTCTTCAACTCTTTGAAAATAATTCGCTCACCAGCTGTTTAAATATTTAAAGAGGCTAACACGAATTTTCTCGGTAATATCAAAATTTTATGAGCGTACGTTAACTAAATTTTTTTTATGGAACTTTCGGTTCGCTTTGAGTTAACAATGCATCGTCTAGAAAGTAATTATAAGTGACATATCGACTAATTGCATCCCGCATATCATATTATTTACCTAATTTTTGTTATTAGTGACTTTTTACTTAGCAATCTGCAAGTTTCAACTTTTTAGTACATGGTATTTTTTGTTAAGTGATTGTTAAATGAATATATTGACAGATTATAAGTTTACATGGTTGTTTCCTAGTTGGTTAGAGCAAAACACACTTTTAAACAGCCGCATTTATAATATTAGCAGCAAGTAGACATCAGAGAGCGCTTAGGAAAAAGGCACGAGGTATTCATCATCATCATTATCAGCCTGTGCTAGTCCACTGTTGGAGTGTCTGGTGAGTCTTTAAATGTCCTTTTTGCCCCTAATGCACGCCTTCTCCATTTTTGGACCGTATCCCTGAAGAGAGGAATAAGGCACTAAACTATTTCTCTTCTATATTCAGGTCATAGTTTATAACAGCACGTGTTTTAATTATCGTACCGCTTGCGCCGTGTAGCACTTAATCATGAGACTGGGTGACTGATTACGACCGGCCAAACAAACATAGAGTTTCCATCTTCAATGGTACTTTACTTTAATATAAATATTTCGCAAATGTTACAGAAATTTTCGTCTATATTTAACATCACTATATTGATTTTTTTCGTTTATGCTGTAATCACAATGTACAAAATGGTTATTTTTACAAACTATTACTCATATTTTATTGTGTAATAAAAAGTTATAAATGAATATGAAACGGGTGTAAAAAAAGTTTACTAATATTTTGAAATTTTATAACATCAACAGCATAAAGGACAAGTTATTGTTATTATTTGCCTTATAACGTAAGCTGGTTAAAGAAAGTAGGCGTTTAAAAGAAACACAATAATTTTATTTTTCTATTTGGTCATTATATTTAAGAGTCAGATATTGTTTTTTTTTTATTAATACAAAATATTAGTTTCTATGACTTTGGCAGATGGTTTAAACCTGTAAATAACGATTAATTAATTATTGTGTCGTAAACCGTGTAATATTAAATTTTGTAGGAATCCATGTTCCAACGTCCAATGTACAAATCATGTTACAAACTTATCAGGAGACAATAGTAACGCTTTCCGGCGGTCCGACTTTATAGGAAAAGATGACAATAAAAATTTCTTCACAATATTCCTTTGCTCTGTAGTTTACTTATATAATTTTTATAGCATTTTGTTACGTAATAACTTTTTTATCAAGTAGCACTACCTCGGTAGCCTAGTGGTATGAGAATGTGCTTCAGGAACCGGAGCTCGTAGTTTCCATTCTTGCGAGGACTCCAACAATTTTTCATTATTATTTTCTAGTTGGTTAGGGCAATGCGGGCTTTTCACCCGATTGCAAGAAGATGATTCATGCGTCGGATGAGCATAAAAGTCGGTCCTGCGTCCCGGTCATGTCGGTTTAATGTTCCATCGGACTATAAGAATAAAAAAAAATGTGTGTGAGAAGTTTCACTTCTTACGAGTGTACGCTAGGACACGCACACACTTCTTCTTTCTATATATAAAATTATTTGTTACTGAAATGATAACTAAGCTAAATATAAACAATTCATAACCCTAGAATAAAAAAAAGATGGCGCGTAACGGAAAAAAAAGATGGCACGTAACGAAAAAATGTTACACTAAATTTTTTTCCAACCACGATAAAGAAGTTTCACTTCAAAAAAAAATATTTTCTTACCACAATATGTCATAAAGTTACATTAAAATTCAAATATCTTTATTCGATTTAGAAGTTTAAACTTTCTTATTGATTGATTATAAAATCTCCTCAGATATCTTTTACAAATTGCTAGACATCATAGTTAATATGGCCTTTCATATTAATTGTGCTTAAAAATAAAACAGACAAGCGGTTACATATACGTAATTTTATAACCAAAAAGTATACAATAATTTATTTTAAGTTTATTATGCTTGTGTATAAACGAAACGATTTATGCTTATATTCTTACGACCATTTGAAACAAAAATTTTAAATATATCATAATCTAAAACTAGTTTTTAATTTAACATCGCGGCCTTATATTATTTGTAACGCAAACTTTTCTGAAAACCTAACCTAAAATAGATAATAAAAAGTTTAGTAACAATTAGACAACCAACAATAATAGACTATTTGAGAATATTGTTTTTAATCTTAATGTGATTCTTTAATCTTTTTACGCTACAATTGATTGAAAAAAATTAAAGCTTGCAACATTTTTCCTTATACAGTCAGAAATTATTACTGCGCATAATCCTTAATGCCTTAGTGCCTCCAATAACTGGAACAAATTACAGCATTTGGTGCGACGACGGTAAACTATTATTTATTTGTAAAATCTGACCATAAGATGCCAAGTAACATTAAGCAACATAATGACTTTGCCAGATTTTACATAAACCACATTACTTTTTATATCACGTTGTATCATATAGAAAGTAATCCACTATACTATATACCCACACAATTATTATATTTTAAAATAACTTTTCGCATTTTATATCACTGAACTAAGTTGGACCAAAATCATTGCTGGCATCATGTGCTTTAGTTTTGGCTGAACCTAGATCGGTTAACCCTTCGTTATTATTTGTGCAGTTCATCATTAATGACAGATAAATACATATATAACATATTTAATGTTTATCAAATCCACTAATTTACGGATTTTTCGTGTTACTTAAATATATTTATTCGCGACGTTTCGGATTCTTTTCAGCATCTATGATCACGGGCAGATCATGGACGCTATTAGTTCATTTAATAAATAATAATTAAACTACATAAAGTGTTTTTATCAAAACATCATATTATCAAAAATGTTAAACTAGAGCCAACTAAAATTATGTGAGAAAATTTGTTAAATAGTTGGATACACAACTATTTTTTTAACTTGTTGTCATTGGTAAAAGCGAAATTAATTTGTTCCAATTAAAATTTTGTAAATACATTTAGTGCATCTCAATATTTTTATGGTAAATCAGAAACTGGTTATTATCAAAAACGTTTTAATTTAAATACCGTTACAATGAATTATTAATAGTTTTTTAGCATCAGCTCATAATTCGAGCTATGTGTTAAAATATTTGTTGCTATTATAACTCACAATTTACAATGTTTTTTCTATCTGTTATCTAAAAAAACAATGATTAATTCCAACCAAACAGATAGAAAGAACTTTGTGGGACCCGCTTATTTATATATTCTGATGTATATTCGTAAATAGAAGTTCGTCATCAAAGCAGAAAATAATTAATAGTAAACTTGAACACAAAATATTCAAAACTATGTTTCACTCTTGTATTGTGTATACTTTTTGCTCATCAACATTGACTTATTTTTATTACTCATTTCTATTTTCAAAG
>JAGSMT010000708.1:0-43871 GCA_029286875.1 Lamproptera curius
AGTTCGATCACAGGAAGACTAATATGTATATATTTCAATATGTTTAGAATAAACTCCAGGTTATTGTACTTGACCTGAACCAACCATCGTTAGGGACGATTAAAGTTTGGTTATTTTTTTAATTTTTATGGCACATCGAATCATCTTAGTTTAAATCGTTGTTCTTTCGCAAGAATTAATACATTTATTTATATGATGATCGCCCTGGGTAGAATAGTGCCATGGTGCCTATTTTTGTCGCAAATCTTTGGGCAACGTGGTTAGCGTGATTTTTAGGTAAACGAAATTAAACCTTTCAAGTCTCAAGGCGGTGTGAGATTTGATAACCGATAAAAAAATATACTTAAGTCAAAAAGTACTACATCTTCAGTATTTAAATGGAAGCATCAAAATTTCCGCAGTTCTTTAAAAAACGTTGAGCTGTATTATTGTTTCAAAACTTTCAGAGGCAGTTAGCGTAGAGAGCACATTAAAACGTTTTTTACGTTTCTTATATCGATAAAGTATTATTGAATACTTTGAACAAGGGCTTGTTTTGTTCGTTTCTAATATTATTAACTTATTTAAAAAAGTTTTTATAGATGTCAAGGTTACAAAGTATGTCAATAAAGACACGTCTAATACTTTTCACTCATATTTTCACTAATAATACAAACATGAAACTATTATAAAATGATAATTTTATTTTACTTAATACTGCATATGGTTTACAACTTGAATTAGACAGTTGTTTAAGTGTTTCTGCTTCCTTGGCTTTTTTATCGTGGGGAAATGCCTCCGCACACTCGGTCTCGTGGGGACACAGACGGGTGTGTCGGACACGTACTGACTAAAACTATCACGTTGTTCCTTCCTGATGTCTTCAGAGAGGTAGTAGGTGAGCTCCCCTAATAACCCACCAGCACTGGCCGCCAATCCAGCCCCGCCTTTGATCAATTGCCCAATCCACCCCTGGGTGCGTCGGAATTAACGTACTATTCGGCCCCTGTAGTAAGGTAACAGACTCTCCTGAATGCGTATCAGCTGAGTAGGCTTCAGGTACTGAGCCCCACCACTACGACAAAGCGGAAACCTGTTCGGGGGGATTGTAGGACATTCTGCGCCAAGATGGAGTGACGACATTCGCAAAGTGATCGGTGGAGGTTGGATAAGAATTCCGAAGATTTAATGCGTAGTAATAATGGTAGCGTGCATTAGCAGAGACCTTTGTCCAGCAGTGGTCTATCACAGGCTGATAGTTATGATAATGTTGATGAAATATTACGTGGATTAAATGAAATGCTTAATGTTTATTAAATATTATATTATATTACCTTAAAATATGGGATACGGTCCAAAAACCCCTAATAGATAGAGGTGTAATAGGGGAAGCCTATGACCAGCAGTGGATATCACATGGCGATGATGATGAAGTTATCATAAGGCGTATAAAATTTTGCCTCTCTGTTTTTTCGCTTTCCAATTTTTTATTCTAATTTAATCCATACAATACTTTGCTTTACCATTTTAATTGACAGTCACGATTACAAAAAACATATTATGAGTTATTTCAGACTACATATTGACTAACATATTCATTATGTAACTCCGTAGGTCCTGATAAGTGGCAATTTGGGCGGATCACCCAATTGTCTGAAAAGTAAGATGATCCATGCGTCGGATGGGCAAAAGATGAAATGGATTGTAAAAAGTCGGTCCACCCACCAATCCGCATTGGACCAGCGTGGTGGGATACGGCCCATAACCCCCTAATGGATAGGAGTGTAATAGGGGGGGCTATATCTATCGTAGGCTGATGATGATGATGATGATGATGATGACTTATATATAGAATAAGTTCAGGAGGCCCATGAACCACGTATTGCAAAAGTTTAATTAAACATTTCCTTTTCATCGATAGCAAATAGGTAAAGTCGAAGTTGTTGAATTAAAGCTTTAACATCTTTGTTATTAACATGGAAAAAGTTTAAAAATCAATTTTCCGTCACACTACTAATGCGCCGGTAACCCGCAGTGGTATTCGATTTACAGCAGTTCGTTAGCTGTTGTAAATTTAAAATGATGTTTTGAAATCATTGTCACTTAATTTATAAATTATTTATAATATACCAGAGCCAAGAAGGTACGTATAAACAGACTCTTGTATTAAATTGTGGACACCATAATAATTTCACTGTTGTGATTGGTTTTCGTAGATAATCGTTAACAGATTTTCGTATAACGATATTTAATCAATATGAGAATAATTCTTATCTCGCTTTTAAAATTTTAAATTAAACTTTTGGAATAAAGTCCAGATATAATTTAGCATTGGTATTGCAAATTATAGCAAGTGTAGTGTTAATTGTAGTGTTTCTGGTAATTTTCTATTGATTTTACTCTTTTATCAATTAAGTATCTATTTCTTACGATGTTTAGTGCAAATAACATAAAAAGTGATGCCCTAGCAATAATGGCAGCGTAAAAAAAGGCTTGAAATTATTGCTTTTAATTATTTGCAACACAATTTGCATTAAATATTATAGGCTATAATGTGAATTTTATCATGTATTTTAATCATTACATGAAAATGTAGATGTAAATTAAACTATATAATATATTAGTTAAAAGAGGACCGACTGGGTGGGTACTACCGTGGTGACTATTTCTACCGCAAAGCAGTAGTGTGAAAACACTACTGTGTTCCGGTTTTAAGGGCACCGTATCCAGCGTAATTACTGGGTAAACGAGACTGAACATCCTATGTCTCACGGTAGGCAGCGTGTTAATGATACAAGTAAGATGTCGTAAAACTAACACTAATTTATAAATAATCGCAAATTTTTTCTCATTAATAGTTCCGTGTGTTAAACAATGATTAGAGAACAAGAAAGCAATTGTTATCAATATAAGAAGCCTTTGATATGTTGCAGTAACCTTTTGCCTACTGATTAAAAGTAATATTACAGTGAGTAGGATATAAATTTTGTGGTCAATAAATATAGTTAATGTAAGGCACATCTAGATTCCCCAAAATAGTCATTTAAAAGGGTTCTCTACTCCTTCAACGTTAAAATTTTATGAGGAGGGTATTCCAAAACTATTGCCTTGTTATAGAAAAATACCTCAATATTTACGGAAGTTATGTAGAAAAGTAGATTAGGGCACAGACTTTCATGTAAAAATTAAATTCTTGCGATATCTTTGCACGTCTTTTTTGATTTCAAAACGGTACTTACTTAAAAAACATGCCTCGCATTATTGACAGTTTTATGCAATAAAAATAACGTGAGTACATAAAAATTAAAGTAAGTCGTCTAACGACTAGCTATAAAATGTGATGGTTTTTAGTATAATGTAATAATTGTCGCCAAACTTTTAGTCGGCAGATCGTTTCAAGTTGGAATAATTAAAAAAGTTTCTACGCTTCCTTACTTAAGACCATGCATAGTACCATTTTGAAATGCCTACTTGCCAAACAACGTTTAAAGTTTTACAGTCTTCTAAAATTTATGATTATTACAATCTGCTCCGTCCTGTCAGGTGTGATAAATTAAATACAATTTTCCAAAAACTTGTATTACTAATTAAATGACAAAGATAATTAGGGCATTGATTAATATTTATTAACTAACGACAACATTTACCACCTCTTTCAGTTGATGGTGATACGCACAGCCCATAGGAAATACAGGGTAAAACATCACAAATTTGCTTGTCCTGTGAGGTCCAACTTTACGTCTTGTTAACTGAGTAAATTAGCTGACGACAATGGCTTTCAAACTAGATCGGAGTGTATTTTCAACTGCTGCTTTGTGGATTTTTTTTCACCTTGGTTAAAGAGACATACCTTACGTTGCTAGTTTAATATCCATATAGACATTGAAACCTAGAATGACGACATTATAATAAGTGTTTTCCACTCTTCAATATAATTGTATTTAATTTTTTGCATAATATTGCTATGTTTCATATTCCTTTTACTATCCAAGGTTTAGCAAACTTTAAATAAAGATTGTCAAATTGAATATATTTTTTAACTGTTTAAGTACGTGGATGTTAGAAATAATCGTAATAGCCGAGCGTAATTCCGGATTTGTGGTCACCGATATTGGACACCACGACACATTGTTATTCGCACGCTAATTAAAATTCCTTCCAAACGTTTAGATTTTCTTTTGTTGTTTAAAACTTTTTACTTTAATGGATTCACTCGAGTCACATATATTTTCTCCTTATAGCCACGAAGTACATGCTTTAATATTTATACGAGAGTGGTCTGAAAAGTTTCTGACCTAACAATGATAAAAAAAATGGGTGCGTGTACTTATGTACGCGCGTGAGAAGTTATACTTCTTTGGCATCATTAAAAATAGTTTTTAATTGCATGCAAATAATTAATTACAATACAATAAATAATACATACGGATAGTTAACCTCAATTATATTGGAGCACTTGAAAAAGTATATAAGCACAATTTTTTTCACTAATATTCACAAATAGTAAGTAATATCAATCAAAAATAATTAAGATAATTAAAGATGATAGATTTACAAGAACTAATCATAAATAACCAATAATAAGTATTTAACATTAATAATTTAATAATATTTAGTGTTAATTATATTAAATAAAAGTATTTTAATTTATATCAATAAATAATACATACGGATAGTTAACCTCAATTATATCGGAGCACTTGAAAAAGTATATAAACACAATTTTTTTACTAATATTCACAAATAGTAAGTAATATCAATCAAAAATAATTAAGACAATTAAAGATGATAGATTTACAAGAACTAATCATAAATAATTCGATTAAAATTTATGGATTACAAGACGTACTTTGATATATCATTTTCGTTTTCACCGTTTTCATTATATTAATTTTGTGTGACAAATCGTAAAATTTCACTCTGATCATTTTCATAACGCCTAAAAGTATAACTTCAAAAATTTTCTTACTTTTTATTTATTTTTGTACTTAGTCTCCTTGTTACTCACACTTCTTCCAGCGATGCTCCCATCTCTGTAACCCGTCCAAATAGTACTTGGCGTTTATCTCTGCAAAATAACTTTCATCAGGTGATTGCCTCCTCATTTGACGAAAATCTTTGTCCTCCGAGCGCAGTTTTAGATGAGGGTACAAAAGTCGCTTGGGTCCAGATCTGGCGAGTAAGGCGGATGGTCAAGCAGTTAAAACCGTAACTCGTGGATTTTGCCATGGCAACCACTGAGGTGTGAGACGGTGCGATGTCTTGGTGAAACAAATTTTCTTTTCTGCAAATTTGGCCGTTTTACGCAATTTGATACCTTCAGCTCAAGTCAAGTAATGATGCGTAGTATGCTCCTGTAATGGTTTTCCTTTTGAAGATTATCGATAAAGATAACTCTATGATTATCCCAAAAACAGGTACCATCACTTTCCCAGCCGAAAAAACAGTTTTGCTTTTTTGGAGCTGGTTCCCCTTGTAGTCCACTGTTTTGACTTTAGTTTTGTTTCAGGTGTATAATGGTGTATCCAAGTTTCATCTACAGTTATTAATCGGTGGCAAAACTCAGGAATTATTGCGCTTAAACTGCGCCAACAGAGCTTTGGCAATGTTCATTCGAACATGTTTTAGTGTAATGTGAGCAAACGCGGCACCCAACGCGCGGACAGCTTTCTCATCTAAATCTTGATTTAATATGTGACAAACACGTCCTTTGGACATTTTCATAATCTCTGCTATCTCTCTCACTTTAATTCGGCGGACGTTTAGCACCATTTCGTGAACTTTACAATGTTATCGTCAGTAGTTGCAGTTTTGGACGTCCCGTATGTTCATCGTCTCCCAAGGTCTTACGGCCACGTTTTTATTCAGCTGCCCAAAATTTCACTGTGGTAAATGATGGTGCAGAGTCCCCATACATAGAATCCATCTCATCTTTGATTTACGTGGGCGTATTGCCATTCAAAACAAAAATTTAATAACAGCTCGATACTCAATTTTTTCCATTTCACAAAACACTCACTTCTACTCACTCAAACGACTGTCAACTAAAAACTGCGCGTCCAAAATGACTGAAACCTTGGTGAGTAACTGTTAAAATATGACAACTACATTCACTAGCTTTTATTAACGAGTGGCGCTATCTTTGAGTTGAGGTCGGAAACTTTTCAGACCACCCTCATATAAGTATACGTTCGCCTATAAAAGAATGTAATGTTGAATGGGTCTAAAATAAAACAGCATTTTATAGGAGTGTATTAATAAAATTGTAAAAATTCAGAAATATAGAACAAAATTTTAAATAAATAACAATTGTTATCATAATTTTAGCTATGATGTTATTAAACAATAAGTAGATATAATCTTCTTATTACTTCAACCTATCAATATTCAACATCATCAGCCTTTGTTTGTCCAATACAAGAAATAGGCCTCCCCTCATGTCCGCTTTCGTAATTAGGGGGTTTTTGGTCTGTATCCAATCACGCTCGTCCAATGTGGGTTGATGGGTGGACCGACTTTTTACATGCTCTTCCGACGCATGGATCATCTTACTTTTCAGACAATTGGGTGATCGGCCCAATTGCCCTAACCAACTAAGGAAACTACAATGAAAATTTGGTGACTCCCCGTAGGATTCGAACCTACGACCTCCGGTTTCTAAAGCATACGCTCTTACCTTTAATTTTATAAATGAATTATGGAATCCCTGATTAATTATTGATTTGAATAATTAACGATATAAATACAGTAGTATAACGCTTATTTTTAATTTTCTTGCGCAAGTGAATCTCGAAAGGCAAAATAAAATAACAAATTTTAACTTAGCAAATCAACTGTACAAACGACAAAAGTTTCATAATTTACTCGGAAATAAAAACACATACATGTTAAATGCTACCTTGAAATAATAAAAAATTTATTTAGTCTTCTATTTTAAAAAGCTAACAAAGCCGTAATAAAAACTTCATTTCAATAAAACACTTTAGTTTCCCCAGGACAAACTTGCAGAGGATATAGGTAACGTATATTTTTCTTAAGCACCCATAGAAAAATTACGTTACGACTAAAATCCGGATATTGGAGATAGAACAGCACGAGATTTATATAATTTATAACAAATTAACTTTTCTCCATACTTAGCTCTGGTTTACAATTATTTTATTTCAAGTTTTATTGTTTGATTGGTGTTTACTACGAAACTATGATTCGAATAAAAATGCTACTACTGACGTACTTAAAAGTTAATTTTATTGTTAAAATGATGATGATTAATATTTACTGTTTATTTACACTTTTAAACGATTTTAATATATTTATTTTTCACTCTTATATACACCGTTCAGTTACTTTGTTTTTTAAACTATTGAAATATAAGCCTTAATTTTGTTTTATTTTACTTTTGATTCCAATAACTGCTGGTTTCCCGGAATCGCAAGACAATATTTGCAAGGGGTTACTCGAAAATGGTATCTATGTGTATTAGTCATACCTATAAAAACTAAATGCGTCACTTGAAATCTCGATCTGCCATCTCTCTCGCTCGGCCCGTCGGTAGGCAAGATGCGAAAGAAATATAGCGCTTTACGCTCACTCAACTGACGAACGAAGACGGCGACGAACGAGTTCGCCCGAATAACGTGTTGACAAAAGTAACTACTTTTAATTTGACACGAAACGGTTATTAAGTTAAATATCGCGTAACCAGTTATTGTAACCGATAACGTGAAAAAACGCTCACGCCTACAGGCAATACATTGATAGAACTCTAATAAACCTCTAATAACTTTAATAAACACTTGAAATAATAGCATTTTGAGGTCTTAATAATTCTTTATAGTATAAAAATTACACACATAAATAGTTATAGCAAGTTATTTTTATCATATAGAAATACAGCAAGGCAGATAATATTTAAGATAAATGCAAATAGCCTACAAATCTCCTAAAAATATCACAAAATGTTATGCCCTATTTACAAAATAAATTAAATAAGTTCAAACAATTTAAATAGATTCTCTCTTAATTAAATACGTGTATAACGTTCAATATGAACAAAAAACTGTCTTTTTTATGCGTAATTAAATTTAAAATTTAACAGTAAGTCCGCATAAATTGCGGACAGCAAGCGTTAGCATTTATCTGCAAAAATATGAGTTAGACGTACAATTCATATTTTGCTTAAGTAACTGTTCGTCGCTGAAGACGTTATAGATATTTACACATGGTTTTGAAGAAGGTACTATTTGCAGTTTACTTTTTTCCTTTTTTTTCATATAGTCTGAACTTCAGCACGTAATCAAAATAAGGTGTACATAACCTGATAACCAAATTGTCCATTGATGACACAAAATGAAATAATATTTTCCTGCTTTATTAAAAGTCAGGGATTACAATGAAAATTCAACTTGTTTGCTACTTTTAAAATTTTCTGTAGTTTACAAATAAAAATACAATAGTACAAGTAAATTGAACAAAAATATATTGAACTTAAAATCAATAGAAATTACATGCATTTCAATTTCAATTACTTTTTGCTGGCTTTTATGAAGAAGACGAATTCAATTCTGAGGTTTTTTTAGGTGTTTTTAAACTTCTTGCATTCGAATTGGCAGTATAACAGGTATGTGAAGCACTCACAAAATATGCGAAGTATAAAAATTAACTCCATTGTAAAATATCGAAAAAGTAATAAAGTTTAAAAAGTAAACATGTACTTTTAAATAATAAAGAATTGTTGGTAAATACCTCCTACATTTTTATTTTGTTAATCATTAGGTTCATATATATTAATAAAGTGACTGAGTCAAAAATAACTTTATATCCTATATATTAAATCCACTTTTAACAGATTTTATAATCTAGAATGCGTTAAGTTTTAATAAAAAAAAACAACACGAATCGCTTAAGTCAATTTTAATCATCTAGCAACAAAAATATTATTTTTGAATGTGCAATTCTGTTTATACCGAGGTTCAAGAGGGTGTTTTTTGGATAATTTTTCTTTCTTTTTTATATTTTTTTAGATACCCACCAACCCGCATTGGATCAGCGTGGGATACGGTCTTGAAACCTCCTGAATTGAGAAGGTTGGTACATAAGGGGATGCCTTATGTCCAACAGTGGACTAACACAAGGCTGATGATGACAATGACATATTTTAATATATATTTATAAATTGTATATAAAAGTGGTTTCATACAAAATAATAAAAAAACTTCTACGATTAATTTGGAATTACTGGAAAACGACGATTTGTACATATTTATTAAAAAAATGACATCGATCTGAAGTACGTACTACGTACGTATTTAACGCGATGATTAACATTAGGTTATAACATTGAATTAATTAATTATGAATTACTGTATGTAAGAAGATAGATGCTTTTTAAGTGTTTTAAAGAAAAAATATAATAAGATAAGTAATATTTAATCTTTCTGATAATACCCTCTGTGGCTAATTGGTACATAATACATTTTTTACGGATTTGGTCGCGTTTAACTACTTTACAATTATTTAAAATTAAACAAAAAGTTTCATACCCTACCCAGGGTCCATGAACTAAGATGTTGTCCGTCAGAAATGTCAATGTTTTTTTGTCTTCTGTCAATTTTAAATAAAGACAAAAAGGACTCAACAAATTAATATTATTATTCAATAAAAACTTATTATAAAGGTTGTCGACTTAATTTAAACCGAAACTTCTAAAAATGGTACTACCGATTAATTTCTCTAGTATATTCTGGAGTCGGATTTTATTCCGTTTAGATTTACCTAGAAAACAAGTTTTATGCAGAGCGACTGGCATCCGAGCTTCACAACCCCTAAGGAAAAACTACATTCGATGGATAGGTAAACTGTCAGTAAATTTGAAGACACTGAAGTCCTATAACAATTACCAAGGATGCGCTTGACTATCAGGATCGATTTCTTACATTTATATCTGACGCATGGATCATTTCACTTTTCGGACGATTAGGTGATCGGCCCAAATTGTCGTAACAAACCCGATAACAACGAAACAACAATTTGTTTCTTCGCGGAATTCGAACCCACGATCTTCAGTTTATAAAGCAAGGTCCAGTATCGCTAGGCTACGAAGGCGGTGAGGCATAATTTATACGCCGAGCTTAATTTTATGTTTGGCAATTATCGTATTGAAATACCCTAGAGAATTATCGAGGCAATAAATCGAATTCCGCTCAATTTCTCAAACCCCTTACAGTCGAAACCGAGCAAATAAAACGGGAACTCTAAATGGAAATTTTTCCGAAAAGTTCTCAACTTACGATATTACTAAAAACCCTAAAAAAAATTAATAAGCCTTACTCAACAGATTGACTAAACTCATAGATCTTTTTTATATAGGTTAAAATCACTTTATTATATAAAAATAAATGCGGGAGGACACTGAAAAAAACTCTGGGCTAAGATAAGCCCTTATCATATCTTACTCTTACATATTGTATTAAAACATGGGCTATAGTAGATTTACATAGTTTCAAGAATTTGTGTTAATTACAAAATGTCTTATATCTTTACTAATATCATAAATGTATAAGTTTGTTAGAATTCTTGTTTGTCACTTTTTAATATAAAAAATTACTTGATGGATTATAATGAAAGTTTACAAAAAAAAGTTTGTATAAATAAGAAAAACGCATAGGCCATACTATATAATGATATTGTTTAGTTGATTCAAAATGTGATAAAAGGTGTCATAAATGTAGAAAAAATATGCCATCGCGAGCTAAAGCAAAAACATTTATAAATATAAATACAAAGTGTAACGATTATTATAACAAATAACAATTACTACTAACAATCACAGAATACAAATGTTAAAATAATTAAGGAGAGTAGGATAGCAATCGATATTATATTACTATATAAAATAGATCCAAATACGTACGTGTTGCTAATTCCGTGTCGCAACAAAATGTTGTTTAGATTTTTGCAAAGGGATCAAAAGTTATAGATTTTTACAACAAATCAACAAAAAACAACTTATTACATACAAAACACAATAACATCTCTAAGAATATAAGAAAAAATGTTTTAAAATTACTTTTTATACTGCATATCAAAATCTTTTATTGAGAAGAAATCAGAAACTGGGTGTTCAAACGTACCAACACGGTAGACCCTGTAGATATGAATCGTTAAAATTAATTAACATTATCACAAAAGCTAAACATTATAAAGCTAGTAACTCTCAAAGCTATCTAAGATCACATTGCGAGTCTTACGTGTCTCTTGAAAACAGCCCAACATCAAATCAATAATTCAGCATTGAATGAAGGCAATCATGTTATCTTATTAACCATTGATAATGTTAAACGATTCCCAGGCGTCGTGTTCCTTTCCCGGTAATAAGAGAGATATAATTATTACTGGCGTTTTTTGCCGAAGAATAGCAGTTGAAGTGGTTTGTTTTCATAATAAGTTAACATATTGCTCGAATCACGTCAAGTGGAGCCTCCTTCTGCCACTTGGTGAGGGAAAGATTGCTAAAATATATTTTTCGAAAGTAGGCATACCATATATCATGATCCCTCATAACAGTTTTAATATTATTTTTTTTAAATTAACAACATTTTTTTTAACCTTTTTTTCTGACCTACACAAACAAAAAGAAAATGCGACTTTTCATTATGATACTTGAATTGTTTTTTGTTAGTAATATGCGTCATATATTTAAAATTTTGATTTCAAACTACAATTTCACTGCCTGGAATTGGTAGAAATAATATGATATTATATATGACGCAGCGGCGTGCGGTAGAAGTGCTGTGCTATCTATCGCTGTAGATAATACGATTAATTGGTAAATAATCAGCTGACATATTAAAAAAAAAACATTTTTATTTAATACAACAAAAAAAAAACAATAAATACTTAATAATAGAGTCCGACCGAAACTGTTTTTCCGGCCGAAACCGAAACCGAAACCGAAAGTTCGGCCGTGGCTTCTGTTTCGGCCGAAACCGAAACCGAAACCGAAACTCACGTGATCAAGTATAAAAATTTTTAAAATACTAAAATATGGAGCTTTTATGCCTATTATTTTGCTTTATTTTAGTCATGGTATGGAGACAGTATATTAAACATGTGTATTTCAGTTGCTAATAATATTTTTATGTAACAGTTGCTAATAATTTTTTTTTAAATAACTTTCTTATAGCAATATGAGTTATTAATAAATAAATTTATAATTGTGACTGTTGCATTAAAGATTAAGTATTGGTATTTTGAAATCTTACTAATTAAAACTTTGGTTTGTATTTGTAGTTCCGAGGGGGGATCAAAAAGTAAAAATGAGATAGAATATAATGACTATGATAGCTTAATTATTTATTTTTCTACATAATCTCCGAGTCCACCTACACACCAAGTCCAGCGTTCCAAGTTTCCAATGCTTCATTTCCTTTAAAAAAAGGATTGTCTTGGTCCTGCAAAAAGGTCACCACGGCATCGTTTACTTGTTATATATAGTTTTAACACATGTTTCCTCTTAAGTATTGTATCAATTTGGAGAGAAGATGAAAAATAGCTAGGCGCCAGATCTGAATAGGGGGATGCTCAACCAATTGTACGCTAGCATGCTGAACGGTGGCCATCGCTAATGCCAACCTATGCGCCGGTACGTTGTCAAGATGAAACAGCTCGCCCGTTCAAAGTTTGCCTCTTTTTTATCATTGACGGCATTTCTCAACCTCGGAATTAAAGCTGCATAATCTGTAATGATGGTTCCATGCTCCAGGTAATCAAACAATAATATCACTTCTGAGTCCCAAAATATTGAGGCCATACCCCGGCCAGGCCATATACCACGGCCACGGCATGAAGATCCTTCGGGATTCTATCTAGTTAGTCTAGTAGTAGGATTAAATCTAGTTTATAGAATCTTCTTAAAACTTGTCCAACGATATCTTCGAAGTCGATTTTGTTTCTGATTCTCGGCACCCGTCAATATGCGTTGAGTGTCTCTATATGAAATGCTCGTTTCTTGGATTAGGTATCAGATGGTAATTCTTTAATCGGTAAAAACAGTTTTTTTCAAATATGGCAGCATATTCTTATTGTTTCTTGTTGATTACTGGCTTCGATGAACGTCTGCAACCATGTTCGTCTTTCGTGTACATTCTCCCTACTCGAAATTAAGAAGCCCACTTTGCGACAAATGAATATGACAGAGCAGTCTCTTCTCATGTTGCCTTTGAGCTCTTGCGTTGTTAACTTTTTATAACAGTGGTTTTTAATGACAAGGTCGCACTTGGGTTTTCTCTTTTTTCGAGAACATTTCGCCACACATAGCAAACAAATGACTACATTCAGAAAAAAGTATAGAGAATAGAAGATTTTTTTATTAACACAACATATATCTGAGGTACACTTTCCAGTATTACTTGTATTTATTTTTTGGTTACCAAGGAGTATATATTTTGTTCTCACTACTATTTGTTCCCTCCTCGTCTTTCTAGAAGAATCATCTATTTCTTTTGTCAAACTTGGAATGTTTGTCTGAACTAAAATCGACTGATCTGAGCTCAATTGTAGCAATGATACATTTAACTTTCGCTACTGTTTTGAAATTGAAAACACTTCTGAAACCAGTTTCGGTTTCGGCAAAAGTTTCGGCCAAATTTGGCCGAAACCGAAACTGCGGCCGAAACTTGATTTTTGGCCGAAACTCGGCCGAAACCGAAACCGAAACCGAAAGTTCGGTCGGACACTACTTAATAACTTAAATCAACAGTATTCCTTCTATTGTTTTAAACTATAATATTTATTACACTATCTCATTTTTGGAGATAAATTTGCATCTAAGTAAGTATTTTTTAACACATTCGAAAACATCAAATACTTGCGTATTTTGTATCGTGATTGCTTGTTTATGTTGCAATTTATACTTATCTTCATAGCAACCATGCTTGTCTTGGTAACAAGACCGAAAATTTAATTAAAATGGTTTTATATAAAATTATAGAAAAAAAAAGTAAAATCACAAAAAAATTACAGAGTTATCTTTAATAGTTTCTTTAAACTTAGCTTTTGAAATTTAAATACCAAAACAGTTTGTTAAGCACAACAAATGTTGTTAAATTCGAAAATTTAAAAATCTGTTGTGAGGGTTGATGATTAAGAATGCCTACTTTCAACAAAATATTTTTATAATCCTTCTATCACCAACTGGCAAAAGGGGGGTCTACTGGACGTAATTTGACCCATATGACTTTAATAGACATCAGTTTTATTTTTGTACTGAAGATTTAAAAAACCAATCATATATCAACCGTGACCGTAAAAATTATAGATATCTATCAAAATAAGTATATAATCGATAACATTATATAAAGACAAAACATTACATAACTATCTAATTGAGATCCACAACAACAACAGGAAAAACTACTCTCGAAGACCTTTTAGTCATTTCAGAAGGGAAGGTGCATTTGTATTCTGATCCACTCTCTTAATCTCTTTCAGTTGTTATTTTTAATATAGTAATTTTAGATGAGAAATTTGTTAACACTGTTGGTTTTTTTTGTTCAATTACGAAAATAAATTATTAGACACACAAAAAATATGTTAACTCTGAATGTGACGTGATTATTTCAGTTATCGTACGATTATATAGAAGGTGCTATATTGTGTTTGTTTTTGGTTTGGAATTTATTACTCCTGTCTGGGCGTGAGCGTTATTTCACGTCATCTGTTACAATAACTGGTTGCGCGATATGAAACTTAATAACCGTTTCGTGTCAAATTATAAGCAGTTATTTTAGTGAACACGTTATTCGGGCGAACTCGGTCGTCGTCGTCTTCGTTTATCAGTTGAGTGAGCCTGAAGCGTTATTTTTCTTTCGCATCTTGCCTACCGAGCGAGAGAGATGGCTGATCGAGATTTGTCGAGTAAGCGGGACAGAGAGTGACGACGCATTTAGTTTTCGTAGATATGACTATTTATACACATATGTAGATACCATATTCGAGTGACCCCTGTTGGTAAATAATGTCTTGCGATTCCGAGAAACCAGAAGTTATTTGAATCAAAAGTAAAATAAAACAAAATAAAAGTTTTTGTTTAAATAGCTGAACAAACAAAGTAACTGAACGGTGTATATAAGAGTGAAAAATAGTAATCGTTCAAAAGTGTAAACACATCAAAAGTGTAAATAAACAATAAATATTAATCATCATCACTGTAACATTAAGTTTTAAGTACGCAGTAGTAATATTTTTATTCAAATCATACTTCGTATTTAACACCAATCAATCGATAAAACATTTTAAAGTACAAACCCGGAGTAAAGTATCCAGAAAAGTTAATTTATTGATTTAACAAAGAAATTAATAATCAAAACACGAAACCGTGATTTTCGTTTCATATATAACCGTATATTTGGGAAACGAAAGTAACCGTATAGTTGAAAAAGGTGCGAAAAACTATATGGTTACCATATAATTGTGAAATTTTATATGCCCAATAGCTGGATGAAAGTAGCTAGTTACAAAAATAACTAGTTTTAAAACAAGCGACGCCGACCACGTAACTGGTTTCATTTCGTTTTTTAAAAGAGACGTAACAACCCACGTCTACTATTATCCTTGTAGTTTTTTCTTGCGACAATCTTTTGTTTCATAAGTAATAGTTATAATTTATATCTATAACTATTAAAGAAATACAAATTTTATTTGAAAACACTCGCCAAGCTTAAATGTATATATTAACAATATTATACTCAATTGTTAGTTTGGGAATAAAATTTGATTTAGTACTTTAAATTGAAAAAACTCTTTAAATTTAAATCTCTTCATTTAAAATACCAATAACAACGTAAGGCTAAACATATTAATAAATAAGATGGAAAGTAAATAATACGATCTACAAATTAACCTGTTTTGTCTTCCTTAGCGATGCTAGACAAAGGGTCTTGCATCGCTAAGGCTTGCAAGCTCTTCTGTAAGGTAAATTAATAAGGTAATGGTATTCTTTTCATGAGATTCTATATTACACTCATTTGGTTAGTTTTTAGCGAAAAAATTCCGGGATAGTAGATAGGTAGAATAATAATTAGCTACCGAAAAGCTACCGCTCCCACGAGCTAGGTGACCAATACTAAAAGTGAAGGGTACACGTACGTTCTGACGACTGTTTTTAATCGGTTACTGGGGGTAGTGAGAACCACCCTGGAACGCGGGTGTAATGAGTGTACTGGGTGTCAGTGGTATGTGTCTCCTGTGCACAGTGAGGGAGAACTACAGGTGTGTGTGTGTGTGTGTATGTGTGCTGTAATTCATACTTGTGTGCTGTGTAGAGTCAGTTGGCGGGATCCCAGTTTGGTCCGGAGTCTCGGTGAACCCTTCCTCGTCCACACCGAGAGGTACATTTCGCGGTCTAAAATTTTCGTCTCTCTGTCTGTCTGTTTGTTCTGGCTAATCTCTGGGATGGCTAGTCCGATTTTCACGGGATTTTCTCTGGAAGATATCTGATGAAACTCGAAGTAAAATATGGCACTTTTTGTGTAAAAAAGAAACGTAGTTAATTTTTTAACATTACACCCTAACGAAGTCACGCCCAACGGTGAGGCCCCATATAAATAATGAAATTAAAAAATTGTTAATATTTTTTTTGAGAATCGTACACACGCCATTAAAAAATTATTAAATGTATAAATTTAATCATAAAGTTTTAATCAAAGGGGGTGCTAGAAATCGAGAGACGGATCCGTGATTTGAACCCAAATCAATTCCGCAAAGTTATTTTATCTTTAAACTAAACGTCCGAATAATTTTCTACCTAATAGTGTATCCTAAATACATCAACTAAAATTTGATAACGACAAGTGCCTCACTTCTAAGAATAAAAAGATAACAATTACATAAATTAATTTGACTCACTTATGTTGGGATATACTGTTTATCTTTTAACCAAATCTTTTTTTTAAACAATTAAGTCTTGAAATATAATTTGCAATGACAACAATATTAAAAAAATATATTTTTTGTTGTAATAAATATACTGAATGTATTCATAAATTACGGGCCTAACCATTTATTCCTAGCTATTCAACATGCCTCATTTGTAACTTGTCTTTAAGCCTACGCAAATATACGAGTACGGGCACGAATAAATGTGAAAAATTACTCGTGCATTACGCTGAAAGCCTGCCAGTTAAGTAATTTTATTCATTTCAGCACAAAAGTCATTATCACTACACAATCTTATATTTTGTTATATTGTTCATGTTGTTATTTTCGTAACATATGGTATACGTGAATAAGAATAAATGAAATAGTTTTATTTTTTTTGTTACCAACTCATATACAAGTTGTTAAAATCAGCCGCTGAACTTACAATTGCATCTTATGCTTAGTGGTTGTGAGTATTTGACGAAAAGAAACAATGTATATATAATAGAACAAAATAATACTTATATTTTTGGCATTCTTTTTTACTGTCCTTATTTTACTCTTAAAGAATTATATTTTCTGTGTCCTTTTTTGTTACTATTCTTAATTATAAGTGTTGTTAAAGTCTTTAATTGACAAAATAAAGTTTATGTCTAATTCCTGATACACGTAATTTTGAAATATTAAAAATATTTTAATTTGTGAAAAATTGCCATATTAATAATTTATTATGACGCAGGCAATAGCGTTTAAAAGTCGTTCGATAGAAGTCAAATACATTAAGTTTTCAAATATGTATTAAGAACACATACCAGAATTACTATATTTAAAGACGCACGAGAAGATGCGTTATACATCACCAAAAAACACGGCGGCTATTGTTCAATAAAATTAATCAAATTATCTTAATTCTGGTCAAGTAAATAATTATTACAATAGTTTAAGATTCTGTTAGTTTCTTAATTAACTTGGTTTGTGTGTAATAACGAAATAAAATTTTTTTTTTTGGTAAGTGAAGGATAACTTTTTTGCAGAATATGACTCTTGAAAGTCAATGGCGTTTATTGAAAGGCCTCTTATATATCCTTCTGTAAAGCCCAATTACCCTCGTATTTCTTAACATATTGAAAAGATTCTCGACTTGGCCTAGATCCGCCTTTATATAAAACATCTAACACGAATCATATTTAACTTTTTTGTGTATTAAAAGTGAGGAAATGTAAGACATTTTCATGTTTATCTAACTATAATGCACACATTTTATTACGATTTTTTAAAATAGATTTATATTGGGTTACGTTTAAATGCTGTTGATATGTTAATCACATGCTCTACATGATTGGTCCTATCATGAGCGTTCATAATTCTCATCAAATAATATTAGTAATAAAATATGTTTTTGGGCAAGAAATATTTGAGTAAAGGGCGTTCAAGTACAGAAATGTAGCATACATTTAGCTTTAAAATATACGCATATACAGATTTTAATAAATGTCTTCTACTTACTTACTAAGTACTTTGATTGAAGTACTATTATATTCTTTTTAGCTTTTATCACCTATAGGTAAAAGATTTCTTTTGTGATTCGCTATTTTATTTTTATACACATAGAGAGGTTAAAAATACATAATTGTACTGATTTTTATTACTTAAGAGGAACTTCTTTAGTGAAATATATGTTCTGCAGAATAAGTAGGATGTTTATTTTTAATAAAGGACTTGAAAAAACGGTGCAGTTATTCATAATTACTAGCTAAATTTGATCCAAAGTTTACCGATCTATATGAAAATACATACATCAGAATATTTTTTAAGTATATTGAAGCATTTTTTTTTGTCTTGGGGCTGATTCATCAACTATTTTCTGTTGCCTGTGATTATTTGTATGGTCTAAAACTGAGCTATGATTTAAAAAATACAATATTATTTCGGCATAATCACGTAAAATTTGAAAAATTGTGCAACCGAAAGCAAAGTGTCTCTAATATAGCAGGCAATTTAAATGGTAAAGTAAGGTCATAGAAAATAGACATAAATTAATTAGGTATGTGCATTACACTGGGTAAAAATTGGTCCAACGCAAAATTTAAACAATTTTTTTAATCCATGATATTCACATGCTTAAAGTAGTTTGAATTATACACAACAGTGCATAAATTTGTGTTTAAAAAAATAAGTCGCTTAATAAGGTGGATAAAAAATGAATTACGAATCTAAGTAATTTGCTACCTTAAGTTAAAAAAGCCAGACGATCTGAGACTAGAATTAAATCACCGAGTATGTCCAAACAGTTCTAATAAATTTGTAATACAATTGATTTTGACATCGCTAATTATTTTTTTTGTACGAATTCCGTAAAAATATATCAGACGTTGTCAGTATTTATTTATATTCTAATCCAACCTAACATATTTTTTGTTATTGAATAAAAAAACTTTTCACGGATTTCATCGCGATTATTTAACAGTGTATCTTGTGACCACGCATACTTGAATATGTTATAATAATTATTTATAATTTATTAATAATTACTTACATAATTACAGATTTCTCGAGAAAATTTGTCGTACGGAATTAGGATATTAGGCATAACAAGTTCTCTTAACTTCTAATGAAAAAGGTGTGCCTGTAAGAAGGGTTCAGTTTCAAAGTTCAGGTAATTACGAAAAGTATTTGCTTCAGTGTTAGTTGGATGGCTCATTTAAGTTAAAGGAAGATTAAATTGAGTACTAATTACAGCTTACTCATTGCTTAGATTAAGAATCTTATATTTTTTGGTACTTTCGGTTTATATTGCTTTAAACGTATATTATTTAACTTCCCAAGGAAGGTTATTTTAAATAAAACATTTTTTTATGGCTACGCAGGCAGACGAGCAGTCAGGGCCACCTGATGGAAAGTGGTCATCGACACCCATGAGACATTGGCAATACCAGTGGTATCGCCAACGCGCTGCCTACCGTGAGACATAGGCTGTAAGTCTCGTTTACCCAGTAAATACGCTGGCACGGCGCCCTTCAAACCGGAACACAGCAGTGTTTTCCACTACTGCTTCGCGCAGAAATAGGCACCGTGGTGGTACCCACCCAGACGGTCTCCTGTAAACAGGGGACCTACCACCGGTAAACATTACATATATTTTAATCAAATTAAAAATAAAACGTCGTAAAATACATTTTAAATAAATATATATACATTTTAGCACGCTTGTAAGACACTTCAAGTACTTCAAGTAATTTTAATCCGTTCGTGTACGTGTAGGTAGTGTCTAGTTTGGATGCTTGTTTCATAGAATAGAAATAATGATTAAACAAGTAAGTAGGGTAACCTGTTTGATTATGTTTTAAGCTCAAATTTGTAGAGTGGTATCAAAATACCATTTGATTGGGTTCTAATCCTGCGGACTCAATCACTTTACATCGTTGTTTTCCAGTCGGTTAGGGTAATGCGGGGTGGTCACTCCATTGATTGTAAAGTATGATGATCCATGCGCCAGATAGGCATGTAAAAAAGTCAGTCTTGCGCCTTATCCATCGGACTCTTAGAATATAAACGAATAGAGAATGCACTTGTTTTGGTCGTACACTTATGCTCTATAATATTTTCTGCACAGTTGGCTGATCTAGATAATATGATTTAATATAGATCGGTTTGAAGGACATTATATAAAACTTTAACATTTTTTTAATCATTTACGTCAATGAAACACGTTGTCTATTATAAAAACTATTCATTATTATGATGTGTAAATTATGTTCCTGATATTGTCTTTAAAAAAGAATATTTTTATACATTCCAAATACCATAGATGAGTTAAAATCAGTATAATATACTTTTTAAATATAATATACTTGCAAATGGTGCAAGTGACTAAAGTGTACTCGTTCGTATTTTATAAATTTTATAAATACCTATAACTTGATATGAAAATCGTATGTAAAAAAGTATGTCGTAGTGTGATACCACTACAGTGCTTATGTCTTTGGTTCCTTCTATGAAACCAGGAAATAATTACAGCACTAATAGTTTGCGTCTCATATGTTATCAAATTATTAGAATACCTTTTTGATTTTCTGGCAGAATTACAAATGTTTACATGGAATATTTCCTATATTCGGACGGAAATAATGCCTTGAATAAATGGATTGGATAGGTGTTATGTGGACGGCAGCAATGGCTATTAATTTTGCTTTATTTATATTGTATTCAAATAAAGGTAACGGGGTTTATTTAATTTCAACATTATATCTACTTTTGATATATAAAACTAATGGTTAAGAATGTCTTATTGTAAGCGATTTACAGTTCTGTGTCAATAAACCATGCAATTAAACGGGAAATCTTAATTCCATTAAACAATTGATTGACTATATTTTAAAACAGAAGATTTTCTATCCAGTTATATAAAATACTGAAATCGTTTAAAATTTAAAATAGCGACACTTGATTTAGAATTGTAGACACCTCGGTACAAAGCAGAACGGTTGTAATGAATTCGCCGTTGCAATCAAGAAGCTAGAGAGAATGACTATTCATAAATTGAATAATTTTAGCATTTGTCAGTCGTTTCTGATGAATAAATTTGCAATTTCTAAGTTACACAACTATTCACAATTTAAAGGTGTACGTGTGTAAAACTTTTATATATAAAAGTTATATTTTAATTACGTAACGTTTTGATATATACCTTTCTTGGCCACTTCAACTCATTTAATCCAATACAAAATTGTATTCTCAATATTGTCACGCTAGAGGAAGTCGATAGCCATTTCCGGTAGTTGGAAAAATTCTGTTTGAAAATTTGACTGACCTTGTCTGAAGCGTGTGTTCAATGAAACCTAGTTCAGATTATAGTTTTTTATTAAAGATTTTATAAAATGATATAATTATTGGTGAAATGATTTTATAAAAAATAAATTATTAAACTCCTAAAAAAATTATTTTATAAATAACTTTGCGGAAAAAACCATCAAGTCACTTGTCAAGGAACACCGCATATAACTAATGGTCGGTGGACTAACTACCCAAATTAACTACTAAATACCCCAAGAACATCAACACCCTAAATTTGTATTATATTTAATCCATTTATCTAATGTAATTTAGCAAAGTACCATCGCTGTACTTTTCGTGCCCTAAAACGAAAACTACGCTAATTTTTTAAAATACACCTGCTTAGAACAGCCTTAAAAAGACAATACAACATATTCGATAACGAAATCAGGTCATTCGTATGATGACCAAAAAGGAGTTTAGGTAATGACCTAAACTCCTTTTTGACGATAACGTCTAATGAGACGTATATTATCGTATAAAGTATCTATAGTTTGGATGTGAAATGTAATGGGAAAATCTAAAAGCACAAAAGTATCTTAACGTACCATTTTTAGATTTTTGGTGTGGATTTTCCTCATTTAAAAAGTGTAATGTTACTCAAAGATAATAAAGCTCTTAGTAGTAAATTAAAATTTTAAATCGGTTCAGTGATTTTGGAGCAAATTCAAAACAAACAAGTCAATAAATCGTTTCTCTTTATAATTACAATTACTTAAATTAAAGTCAATAAAAATGTTCGCAATATTAACATATGTATACAAAATAAATATAACAATATACACAATAAACACTGGGGAAGTTTTACATAAAATATTTATTCTGTTCACACTACAGAAGTAAATCTATTTCCACGTGGAGGAGATCCGGACTTGCGATCTCAAAAGAACATACTTTAGATTGTTTAATATGTTTACTGACGATTTTAGTTTATCTATTTGACATGGTTAATTTTAGATTATTACGGACACCTTTAAATGCTTATCTTAGTCTTTATAAATCAGTCAGGCAGGTATCTTTCAACCGTTATGGAGCTTATATTTAGTTATCGCCCGTCATAAATTAATTTTATAAAACAAAAAAAAAATGTTCACATATCGTAAAAAATAATTTTTAATCAAAGCAAATATTAAAAGTTAGGTAAAAAGTTTATTTATAATCATCATTTGCATTTATAAAATTATATTTTAGGAAATAAAAATGTTTAATAAAATTTAATTACGAAATTCGATAACTCGATAATGTTCAAGAAGTTCTTAATTTGTTACTAAAAAAATGTTCCATTTGCAGTCAAATAAAGTATTACTTGACATTTTAACATTTAAACCTTCTTATAACTTAATCATACACTGTGTTTATCATTGTGTCGAGATCCTCGACATCATTGCCAAACTAATATAAATATTAAGCCGCGATTTCTTTTTTGTCATATTTCGGTAAAAGTCAAAGGTTGCTTTTGACTTTTGAATTAAAGTACCTTATATTCATATTTATTTCACGTTGAGCGATCGGGGAAATCTCTTGGAGATTTCTAAATTATATTTTAAAACCGAATTTTGTTTTTAAGTAACTGGAACCGTTAAAATGATAAAGCTCATTCAAAATTTTACTTTAAAGTTCAAAAGTACCGTAAAAACAATGCCCGATTTTGCAGATAAATCCTTTAATAGAAGCAATTTGAATTTTTGCATAACAATGAAATGGATAAAAGAATGATTCGTTACAATTCCACATAAGTGGTTATAGTGATTTTTATTATTTATCTTTAGCTTCATATTCTTTTTAAATAAAAAGTAAATAAATATTGCAAAACTGTTTATTATTACATATTTGTAAGTGCTATATCTATTTGACGTATTTAGTATACGTTTATTAATATCCTCATTGTAATGTCATCGTAAAAAACCATAAAGTCAGTTCAATAATTTTCTCAAATGTTAGTCTTAGGGTTTGAAATATAAATTTTGTCATATATAAATATTATACATATGTTATTATTAAAGCGGTGGCGTTCACACTGACAGCATTCAGGTTTGGCTATTTATTTATACAGCGAAATCATTTCACTTTTCAGGCGATTGGGTTACTAGCCCATATTGTCTTATCAAGCCAAAAACTTCAATGACACAAAGTTTATGTACTAAAAATCAGTAAGCTCTTCTTTTGCAAGTCAGTAAAAATTTATAATAAAGAAAAGTAGTAGTATTGATCAAGAAGAGTATACATAATATTTATAATAAGAGTTAGTATTTAGTGTAGTAACTGTCGATTTTCATTCATAATAACGTATATTTATATAATTATATAATTGCCACATTTATAGAAACGGCGGTAAACTAAAACTCGATTTTTAAACATATATGTACATTATAAGTAAAATATACTTAAACTTTTGAATGGATAATGCTTATCGAAAACGTTACGTTAAATAAATGCTACAAAAGTAGCATTTGTGACAAAAGAGAGGCTACGAAATCCATCTCAACGTACGAAGAACTCCGTCCTTCTCCTCCCAACTGCCTCCGTAGCCTAGTGGTATGGGTGTGAGCTTTAGAAAACGGAGGTCGTGGGTCCGAATCCTGCGGGGACTCAACAAATTTTCATTGTTGTTTCCTAGTTGGTTAGGGCAATTTGGGAGGATCACCCAATTGTCTGAAAAGTAAGATGATCCATGCGTCGGATGGGCATGTAAAAAGTTGGTCCACCCACCAACTCGCATTGGACCGTATCCCACATACGGTCCAAACCCCCTAATGGATAGGGTTGTATTAGGGGAGGCCAATGTCCAGCAGTGGACGATCACAGGCTGATAAAGATAAGCTGCGAAAAGTTATTTCTTAAAGCTCTAATTATAGTAATAATATCACGTATACCAAAGACAAATAGCGTACAGATTGCTACCAATTTGTCACTGTCGGAAGTAATTAATTTGGAAGGAAAAAAAATCGGACTAGGCCATTTTTATAAGAAATGTATTGAGATTTTGTGAGTTAAAATATAGTATTCGTTAGAGACATGATTTTTTTATGATGTTATTTAATAATTTAAGTAAAATTTTAAATATAAAATATGATTGACTTCAAACAATATATTACCATTTTGCGCAGTACAAGCCGGTGACAACGTGACCTCTCCAAGAAGTAACCCCTGCTTTCTGCTACTACATTTTAAATGTCATTGTATCTTTTAAGATATTAATTTAATCAAAATGTCATGTATGCACATGCCACAACACTGAGTCATGTCCCTTCACTTTGTGCTGGTTGTGATGTATGTGGAAGCTACGAGGCTTTCTGTAAGTGAAGGAAGGGGCTAGGTTCGGTATTTCTCTGTGTTATAAAGTGCATGAACTTCCACAGAATAATGATGGTACTCGAGATAGCTTTCAGAATAAAAAGGTGGAATGGCGTTTGGCAGGCCACATATCTCGTAGATCCGATAACCTTTGAAGGAGAAAGGGTCCCGAGTGACAGTCTCATACTGGCCGCATGAAATGGACTGACAACGAATGAAAAAGTCAGCAGATACAGATGGCAGGATCGTGGTTCTTAGTGACTAATGGGCGACTCTTATTATTTTTATTAGTAAGCTTTAGCAGGCTAAAACAACGAACGAAAAATGCAGTATCAAATAAGCAGCCCATTCCATCCCATGCTATAAGATTGTCGTAAAACTTTTGGTATTTTACAAAAGCAATTCCGATTTCATTATGTTATTAATGTAATGAAAAAATATTTACTATTGTATATTTTAGAAGTTGCCTTATGTAAGTAATCATATTGGTGCAAAGTATATCCATAATTTATACAGTTATTAAGTTTTAGATAAATAACTATATAATTACTGTAAAGAATGAATTCGATATAGTGTTACTTACTTTAATTTACTCTTACATGTACTGAACACGTAAGAGTAAATTTAAAATGTTTAATATATAAATAGTATAAAACGATATATTACTGAAGTTTACTAGCGACCTATAGGTCACTAGTAAACTTAAAAACCTTCTAATATAGCCGTTACATTACACGCCAAAGGCATATTTAACCTGAATTTAAAATATGTAGTAAGTCAATAACATGCAAGTTCTTAGTACACAGTTCATATAAGTAAGAGCATATAGAAATACCTTAATGTATGTAATACCTTGTTAAATTCACGTGAAAAAATCTTAAGACAGAACAGAAATCAAGGAGCAGTACAGAAAAAACATTGTTATCCGCATACATTCCAAATAGTAGGTCGTAAGTAAGCTTTTAAGCCCACAGTTTTAAAAAAAGGCACGCGAATAAACAGCAAAACTGAAAACATCAACCGAAAAGAGATGTAACAAGACCGTTTTGTTTCCGTCAGGTGTAGATTTATCGGGTCAGTCAACACAAAGTACGAATTTCCTTTATTTGCATTCACTCAGCGTTGCGGCTTTTATATAATCTATTTAGTATTCAGTTTAATTTAATTTGCGCTGCTTAAATTTTGGCCAACGACTCTACAGTGTTTGCGCTTGATATTAAGTATATTTTAAGAAATCTCTGACAACTGCTGTTTAATATATAATATTAATCAGTGTATTACAGATTAGCATTATTTGAATTGTCGCTTTGCCTGCTCAGTGTGGCAGTTACAGCACAACCTCCATGGCTATTCCCAAATATCCAGCCGCTCTGCTATTAATGTTATCAATGCGGTAATTACGGTAACGACCGAGCAGGGGTACGATGGTGCTTTTCTTGATGAATTCATTCTTTAAGAGAAAGGCCGTTAGAAAGTTGATATTGCAGAGCCCCGATACTGTGATCAAAAATGAAATCAAATTTATTACATCTAAGTCGTTTCTTCAACGCCGGAGATTGTTATGGAAATTGCAAACTTCTTCAGCCTTTTTAATTATACGCTGCGCAGTCATCTAGACTTGATCCTGGATATGAAAATATTTTCAATAATATCGTCTTCTATTGGAGAACACCGGAGCCGTGGTCTTAAAATGTTTTGGTACTTTTCTTTAAAAAGGGTGATAAAACCTTGCTCAAGAACTACCGACCTATATCACTAGTAATCCATGTACAAGGTGTTTTCAATAGCAATCACAAACCAACTCGCGTGGAGACTCAATGAGTTCCAGCTACCTGACCAAGTTGGGCTTCGATCGAGATATAGATCTATAGATCACACACTCATTCAGTATGGCAAATTATACAGAAGAACGAAGACTTTAGTCAGCCCTTGTGCTTGGCGTTTGTGGAGAATGAGAAGGCCCTTGACTCCCTTGAGACCTGGTCTGTTCTGGAATCTTTGCAGCGACGCCATGTCGACTGGCAATACATCGAAGTGCCGAGAGGTGTTCAAAATGCCCCTATATTGGCTGTTCAAGTCTAGACCAAGCAATCTGGACCTATTCTAATGAATCGTGGTGTGAGACAAGGGATATTATATCTTCCAAACTGACATCAACGCGCGAGTTTCTCTCCATTTGCAATTTGCAGATAATATATCACCGTGGCGGTAACGCTGCAAGAATTGCAACATATGCTGGACTAGTCTAGCTGATGCTTCCCAAATTACTGGTATCCAGATGAACTTAGATAGAACCAAGGCTGTATTTAATAAACATGTAAATCTGGAGTCAATCTCGTTGTTTCGAAGTATGTTTACGTCGAGAAAACTCTGCATTTAGGTAAAAACAACTTCGAGAAAGAGGCCATAAGAAGAATACAGCTGAGCTGAGGAGCGTATGGGGAACTACATCGGGTCTTCACTTCGCCGATTCCGCAAAGTCTTAAGTTTAAAAAAGGTATAATTGTTTGATGTAAGGAAAACTAAAGGCAGATAAAAACATTATTCTCATTTACTTTGGCAAGAAAGAAAAAGCATATTATAAATAAAACTTGTGGCAGATGTTTCAAATTTAATTTGGCCAAACATCTAGAAATTTCAAGCGCAATTGCTTTGCCTTAGGTTGTGGTTCCAATTCAACCTTTATGAATATGAATTAAAATATTACAATATTTTAAATTATCGTTAATAATACGTAATGTGTTTCACTTTTCAGTTGAATCCATGTAAACACAAAACACGTGCTTGAATCACACCATGCGCTTTTTAATACATAATTCAAGTGTACTTAAATACGTGCGTTAAGGAAAACACTAATGAGTGTTAAAAAAACAGCAGCTTGCCTCATTAAAATGCTGTATAGAAGTTTCCTTGCATTTATATTTATGCTTAATTCTCTGCGGACTACACAATATCTTCCTTAAAATTTTTAACGATTTTTTATGTCCGTGAAATCTCTTTTGTTTCTATTATAGTTAAAAGTAATTTTTACATATTCCTCTTTTCTAATTTAATAAAATCCTATTGCTTATTGCAGACAGAAGTGAATTGAGTAGTGGACCCGCAACGGCAATGATTCTGCAGATAAAAAAAATATTTTTATGCATTTTTTTTATTTTATAGACATAACAGATGAAAATTTTTATTTTTATCTGTTATGTCTGTAATAAGCCGAACCTGTAGTATATTTACCCACTTATACACCTGAACTATACGCAATTAAATTAAAATCAGTACATTTGTTTATACGTGAAACCATAATTCTTCCGGTGATAGACATCGAGTAGCTTTCTGAAAGCAATTATTACTAAATAATGAATAATTTCAATGTAACTTTTCATTGGTCCATTTACTTTGTCCGTTTGTGTTTTATTTCTTTTCTTTATTTCATGTAAATAATGAATAATAAAGTGCATACTCTCTGAATTGAGTACCTTCTTCTTTTGAGAAGTCGGTCAAAATAGCTTAAAACTTTATTTACTATAAATTTATAATTAATAGTAGATTATTACTGCACAAAATTTAGTTTGTGTGTAATGTAATTTATAATATAATTTTAAAAAAATCAAATTCATTGTTTCACAAATCGCCGTGTCTTTCGCACTATCATAAATTAACGATGTCTCCTAAACAAACAGTTCTTAGTAAAACACGGAGCATGTATTAGATACAGTAAATATAAATTATTACAATGGCCCCTTGTAAGCTATGACTTTCAGAAATGTTTACGACTACACTTAAGCTTCAATAAAGGATTGTTGATGAGGGTTTAATGTAATCATATATTTACATATAGTAAAAGCTGAGCACTTGATTTTCAAAGCTAATGAATTAACTCTCTATATATCAAAATAAACTCTATATTTTTTTTAAGTATAGAAATATTTATAAAACATTGGAAGAATCATCTCATGTTAAAGTCTAAGTCAAGATTGCTTTTAAAGACTCATTACTAAAGTCAACGCTCGTTTGCGCTTTTAACGTTCCAAGTCTGTGTTTGGTCAACAAGTTCTTACAAAATGAATTATTCCACTCGCGTAATAAACACTTTTTGCTATTTTTAGATAGCCCTCTAATAAAAAAAAACGTCTTTGTCATTGTTGCATTGGATTCGGAAAATAAATTCGGTGCAACTAGATAACCGTAGCCTAGCGTTAAGGGTGTGTAATTTAGAAACCGGAGGTCGTGGGTTCGAATCCTGCGGGGACACAACAAATTTTCATTTTTATTTCTTAGTTGGTTAGGACAGTTTTGGACAATCACCCAATCAAATGTGAAAGGTAAGATGATCCGTCGGATGGTCTTGTAAAAGTCGATCCACCAATCAATCCGCATTGGACCAGCGTGGTAGGATAGGTTTCAAAAACCCCCTAAATAGAGAAGCCTTGCATTAGGGGAGGCCTATGTCCAACAGTGTACTAACACAGGCTGATGATGATGAACATAAAACGGTGACTGAACAATGCATCAATAGCAAGAAGCCGGGAACTGTCATGGTTAAGTATGCCTACTTTAATAATCGTCACTTTATCTCCTTTCGTGGACATCGTAACGTTAATGTAAAGTTAACTAAGATCTTTAAGCTGCCTACATTGTGTTACTTCTTATTTCTGATTTTTAGGATAAAAAACCTTTAATTCAGTAGGACGATGTATGGACGTATTTGGTGACAGTGCGGTATATAAGGAGGAAGAAAAATTTAAGATAGTGGGTGCGCGGGCGCGTGGTCACTCAAGTTTTGTCAGCCAGTTTGATTGGACCAACTAGCTCGAGTGACGGCGATATGGTAGATCCTATTTAATGACTAGAAGCGAGGATGCGGTTCGAAGGACCATATGCGTAATCCGGCTCGGACAACGTGGTTATAAAGCCGGATTGGGATGCGATAACAGGAAGGATAAATACCTCGTATAATGGCGGCACAGCTGCAGGCGTCTTCGTTGATGTGGTTGAGGTTCGCGGTAAACTTAAAACTATTATAACGGAGCGTTGGCCATTCGCGTCGCGTGATATTAAATTATGATGCGCTGCGTTGGAACTCCCGAAGGCAATTGCTCGACTGCGGCGGCGCTGGCCGCCATCCGTGTCACGAAGTATTCACCTTATATCCTCTTCTTATCGCGAGATGAGGAAAAATTAAAAGAGAAAAAGGAGGGCAGGGGAATAGAAACAACTGTGAATTAGAGATTTAATTACCTTAATCACAGTTCACTGTCTTATCTGTATTTTGTTTACTGTCAAGTGTTAATTAATTATGAACCTTCTGCTTTTTAGAGATATTTAACCTATCACAATTCAAATCTATCAAAATTCATTTCATTTTAACATTAAAAAATTTCTCAATCAGCCTTGTCTCATTATCAATCTAACTACTACTCAATAAGTGCATAAAAATATACTGTTTTTAATTGGTTTAGTTGTATTTCTATGCCAAACCGTTTTAAGCATATTAATTAAGATATCCTGTCTATACTTCTTTATAATCTTGGAAACTAAAACATGTATATGGTTTTAATCTGCTCAACTTTCATTTTATTAAATAATTTACTGTATATAGTATGACCAAAAACACAAGCCTTGTCTCTCACAGAAACAACTTTGCCGTCGACTAGGCTATAAATGTATATCGTTTTGAATATATTAACAATCTTCATAGAAAAACTTTAAATCTAAGTTGCTTACTTGAAAACTGCAAGCTGCTGCAAGCTAAACTTTGATATAATCAGTAATAAAATAGTATTTTATAAGATAAACAATTTGGGTATTCGGAATAAAAATTAAAAAAGTTAAGGGGTGGATAGAGGTGCTTTTTTATTTTTTTAGTTATAACGTTGGAACATTATTTCTAAATCGGGTTCTTGGAGAAAAGAAGTCTTGACATTGAATATGTCTGTCCGAAATCGTGTATAAAAGACGGGTCTGAAATATAACGGGGCGGCTTCGTATAAGGCGCTACCCGGAACGGAACTTTTTTCTCTTTTTTTTGATGGATCTCGTGCTCTGGGGAATAAACCTATTAGAACATAACCGGGTTCGCCACAGGCGCGTCTCCCCATAAGTGACTTAATTTCACCAAGGGCCCCCAGAGCGTGGGGACCAGTGGGGAGCCTAGGCTTGGGCCGTCACTTTTCTGGTACCCGTTAGCATGCTGAATCGAGGGTTGCCCAGGTGGGCCGACGCCTCGGCTCGATTCAGACGCTTTGCAATGATCATTTAATAGCTAGAAGAGCTCTATCTAAATTTTACTACCATTTCTTAAAGCGTTGGCGCTGGGAGAAGAAGTGGCGCAAGAAACTCCAGCAACGCTCCTATCTAATATGGTGTTAAGTTCGACCTCACCGGTGGAGCCGATGTCATGAGTGTGTGTGTTTGTCCTACACTCTAAGTGTAGATTGTGTATGGCTACTGCTAGGGTGTCGCTACCTAAGCCTTAAGGGCAGTAATTAAATTGTTGTATTTCACAAGAAGGGAAAACCTAGCCATTGCGTCGCCGGCGGCTGGCAGAAATCATCTGCTGCTTGATTAAACTCATCTAGATTAAAAAGATCTGTGATTTAAGAAAAAACGCGGCGTTATTGCCAGTGCTGCCATTGCTATGGCTAGCATGTTGGCTCTTTGAGGCGGCGGCGGGCCGCTGTGCGCTCGAAGTCGGCTCCGGCGCTGGCTGTTGCCACGCGGGCGGAACTGCCAAGCGTTGGAAGGACAGAGGGTGGAATGCGGTGGTATTGGATAAGGGTTGGTGGTCGCTTGAAGAGGCTTCCCTTGGGATCGCAGGGACTCTGCGTTCTGCGCCTTAGGGCAGCCGAGGTAGTTAGGCCGTGTGGCCGGGATTGCGGCAGTTAGCGCACGCAGGAGTTTCAAAGGTGGTGAGGACTTTTTGTCCTTGGGTCTGGGACAGGATGCGGTACCGTGATCCCGAGGCATTTGACGCAACGGGGCGTGCGAAACAGTTCCGCGCAGCGTGACACTGCCCTGGCAAACCATTAGAATGAGGCCGCTCAAAAGAGAGACGGCCGATCCCACACAGTTGCTCGACTTCATATATGCGCTTACCTTCCTTTGAGCGCTCGAGCGTGACTAGCACTATGCCGTAAGGGCGTTTGGTGCGTGGGTGGTACATACGTTGTACCCCTAAGACTGGAATCTCTAATTCTTTTAATGCCGAAGTTATCTCCGAGCATGGGATCTCCTTAGGCAGCCCTTTCACCACTCTCCTAAGTACGCGCTCATCCGGGAGCGCGAATGTGTGATTTTGGTGTACCTTTTCCTGGAGGAAAGAGGTTACCTTCCTAAAATCATCGGAATTCTCTAATTGTAATTTGATCCCCTGATTGCTATCAGAGGCCTCAAATTTGAATCTATTGGACAGGGCCGAGCGAATCTCGACCCATTTCTCCTTCTCGCGGAGGTAAATCGACGGTGGGCGCTTCCCTACGGGTAGCCGTGCCTGGGAAGGCTGGGACGGCTGGGCGGGGCGAGGGGCCGGGGGGCGCCTAGGATCGGCAGGATGGATGGATAGGGGTTTTGTTGCCTGGGAGGACGACGGTTTGGGAGCCTGCTGTGGGCAGGTGGTGGGGATGTCAGGCTTTGCAGCCTTGACGGGAAGGACGGGTGCGGGTGACGAGGTGCGCACCTTGCGCTTTCTCTTGGATTTGACTGTTTTAAAGCCGTCGTCTGGTTGGGATCTGGAGCGTTGGATAGCCTCGACCTCCATGTCCGATTCCGAGCGGATGCTAACGTCGACATAATTGTCGTCGCTATCATCCTCTGGGAATGGTCGGGACGGTCCAGGCGTTGATGCGGGAGTATCGGTTTTGGAAATGTACTGGTATATGAGCTGGTGCACGGCGTCTGTGAGCTTCATATATAGCTTGCGCCCGAGCTTCTCACTGATCGCCTTGGTGTCGAGACCAAAGTGACGAGAGAGCTCCCAGTCGACCATTATGGCGGTAAGTCGCGTCTAGCTTAGGCGAGTCATTGGTTGCGTCATCCAACGCAATCTGTGTGTCCCGGAGATTGCCGGGCGTAGTTTCCTTACCGCCCTGCCGGCTACGGCTATTAAAACGTTCTGGGGGCCTAATATAGTTGTGAAAACAACTAGTTCGGCCGAGAAACAAGATAATTAACCCTAAGAAACAAGATTTTTGCGCTTGTAACAAGCGGCTAGCAACACAATTGTGTTATGCAAACGAGTTGCAAAACACAGCTGCGTACAAGCTGACCGCTTGAGGTAGCGCAATAAATCGCTACCGCGATTACGTCACCGGTGCGACAGAAGGCTCTATGAGCGCAGGTGCACTCATAAAACGCAGATGGCGCAGCGAGGCGATTTCGCAGAAGCGGACACTGTAGGATGCGAGGCGAGCTTGAGACTGCGGCGAACACGTGCGGTCGGGACCGCTGCTGGAGGCGCTCTGTGTTCTTTTGCGGAACGGAACTCTCCTCGTGTGTGGGAAGTGTTCTGCATCTGTGATAGTCTTAGTGTGTGGTGTTGTGTTATGCATCGACTCGTCCGTACGAGACATCGTGGCTGTTGTCGGGGTCAGGTGAGCCATTTCAATGTTTTTATTTAGTATAAGAAACGTTCAGTTGTTGTCATCATTTTTACTTCTTGGAATTCTCTTTGAGATTTCTAAAAACATTTAAAATTATATTTTTGTAAAGATTTATTGACTTAAACGCGTCAATAATATTTTTAAAACAATAATCATTGATAGTTTCTGCGTTAGTCGCAAATTTACAAACATTTTATAAGAGAACTTAATTCAAAAACAGAAAAACCTACAGCTCTGGCAAGATATAACCCAATTACCGTATCCCAATTTCAACACATTTCAACACAGTCTTTTTGACTTTTAAAAAAGCGAGCGTGCTAGGAGAGGAGGTGAAATTCAGCTAGACTTTGATAGCATTTCTTTTTTATTTTTTTAACGCTCCATGATGTATATTTACCGAATGATTGAAGTAATAAAAATTTTATATAAAGCAAATTCACTTATACAAGATTAACGAAATTATTCAAAATTGTAATCGACTCAACTCTCCAATGTAGTATAATATTATATTTATATCTTTTTTATCGACTAATAATAATAAAGGAAAAAAAAGACTAACGCTGTAGTAAAAGCAATGTTAACGTTTACCATCGGATAGGATGAAATTATACTGGAAAATATGTAAAATAACAAAGATTTATCATTGAATCTGTATATTATAACAAGATTTAAATAATTCGTAAGTCCGGAAACGAATAACTCCTTACAATTCCAATTATATCACGACGAACTTGGAATATTCAGAATATTTCAAATCTTCAAAGAAACATTATAATCATTTGACTTATATTATTCGATTCAATATTACAATTTTAACGATTAAAACAGGTATTTCCTAAAGACCGTTGGACGGAAATTTCATGAACTTATAATTTGATTTACTGTGATTACCGCCACGAAAACCATTTGCTCTGTATAGATTAGGATCTGTTATATAATAAGAAACTGATTTTTGTAAATTTTTGCAAATACGTATGGAAGTTAGTCAATTATAATGAGCTTTTCGATACACTTGCCCTGAGCACAGAAATAGACAACCACTTTAATGTGCTTCCAAATAGTGATTTGGGTGGGAAGTCATAAATTATTAAACATGAACAAACCACAAAAAATATCCCTGTTCATAACCCAAAAGTTTTTGCACTACCTATTTAAATGCATCATGTTTAAAAACTTTGTAATAAAGATTTTTTTGATCTCGTGGTCTACTCTATAATCTTATTTTGGTCTATACATAATTTTACATAACTCTATACAATAGGAATTAAGGATACTCTTAATTTGTTATATTATATAAAATATTACAAGTACTGTATTTTTTAACATAAAGTCTAAACGATTTTAACACAGATAAGCTAACCTTACTTTTAACATGAATATGGTGTAGATAAAGTTTTATTTAAAAAGTAATTATAATTATAATTACAATTTTTCCACTTTAGTTAACTGTAACTTATATCATATAGTTGTGTTAATTTTCTTATTAAAATGAATACGTTATCCCGTTTCTTTCAAATTAGATGTGCTAAGTGATCGTCGATTCTATATTTACGACATGAATTTTCTTTTTCTTTCGGCTTATCCATTAATCTTTAACCAATTTTTATTAATTAACTAGTTTATGATTTGAGGCCAACGAGTTTTGAATATATCTCTTTAGTTCTTTTTTCCTCCTACGCAGGTATGGATCTCGTTGTAATTTCTTTATATTACTTTTTATTTTCTAACTTACTTTTACTAATAATCGCAATAATTCATTTTAATGGTCACCTGTAAATTGTATGAATTACACAGCTTGATGGCGCGAGACCGCAATGCGAATTGCTCTGTTGTGCTCTCCATTAATTTATCCCACCGAATGGTCGAAAATACGATGCTGCAGTTAATAATGATCGTGTGATCGCATTGCAAATATATCAGGTTAACGCTAACTTTAATTGGAGAATTCATTTTAGTACGTACGTCCTTATATATCTTGTTAAATTTTTACTTTGTTTCCATTTTCTAACAATACTATTTTAACTTAAAATGTATTCTAATCCATGGTACAAAATTTTATGTGTAATATGAAATATATCTAATAATATCTTAGCTTTGTAATAAAACCTGTATTAAAAATGTGTCAATTATAATTTAAAAAAAAACCTAAACTATTTTAAGTAATCCATAATATGCATATACATAGGAAAAGAGGCAGGCAGTTTAAAAAAATGCTATATAATATATCTCTATGATATTATAACATAATATTTCCTTGAGATTGAAACATAAGCCCCATACAATACTATTACGAGAATTTATAAGATGTAACATATGTTTTTTTAAACTAAGAGAACATTAATTTATCTGACGTAATTCTGATTTATAGAATGATGTTAATTAATTGCGGTTCTAGAGCTCACTGTCATTATTCATAAACCAAATCGTAAGAGGCTTTTTAAGAAAGATTACAGTTGTCGCACACGACATTTCGACAACGAATAAGAAAAGAGGAATCTTTTCAAAAGAATTTAAATTAAAAATTAATCTAGCCCTTTGTATATAATATTAATAACATTATATTTACATTTGACATAGCGCGTCGGAAGATACAGCATGGCACCTCATCCTAGGCCCCTCTCTGTACGGCTGACACCCTCTTGCCGGCTGAAATCGCAAACGCGGGCTCAACCTTCAATTTGCTTCTATTCCGTCCTATTTAACATCTTATTATCAGTATCTTTGCTCGCTTAACGATAATAATCTTTGCTCTTCGTATAATCGTCTACTTTTCGTTCTATTGTAGAATGCGTTATCCTTTAGAATGGCAAAAATTCGCTTTCAAAAATTTTAACCGACTTCAAAAAAAAGGAGGATGTTTTCAATTCGTCCGTATTTTTTTTTATGTTTGTTACCTCAGAACTTTCGGCTGGGTGAATCGATTTGGACGTTATTCTTTATTTGAAACCTGGTACTTCCCATTTAGTCCCATAACAATTTGGTCTAGTTCTGACAGTGGCATCCATGAAAAAATTGAATAACACTGAAATATACATTAACTATGTGCTCAATGGACAATTAATAGTTCAATACCACGCCTATCGATTTCGATGATTCTCTTTTATTTATTTATTGTAAAGAATGTAATTCGATGGCAGTTTGATAAGAGTTTGGTTTTAAGTTGGAGACAGGTTCTGATAATGGAATCCATGTAAAAGCGACGGAATGTTTCAAATCTTAGGAGTATATCACGTGAGGATCGAAAGGAGGGGAAAGGGTGAAGAGGAATTTTGGATGGGGGAGCAAATTAGTCATAAACCTCCGCTATCCAAATATTTGAAATTTTGAGTTTTTTACTTTTTAGTGCATTTTAATTTGTTTTGAAATAGTTTTTTGTTTTGAAGTCGGTTTTTTTTTATAATTTTATTAAAAAAAAGCTCGGGTACATTTGTTTATAAATCTGTGAACGGGGTAATAAGTCCGATTTTTTTGATAAAGTGTCTATTATGTGTATTATGTGTTGTCTATTATGTATGTATGTAGTTTGCACTTAAACATCTTCTGCGCATTTGGCTTATGGTTAACATAGATTGGCCGCTGAATTCGTCTGGGAGGACATTACTTATTTATTGTTATTATTATGTTTATTCATATTCCATGTATATACAACATACGCATAGTAGAAAATCAAGATTAGTAAGTTTTTTGAATTCTTAATTTTGCACGGAACATGTATGCAAGTGCTGTTGGGTAAGAAATAAGAAATGTTTTTTATCCTCGATAAACATTTCTTCTTCTAACAAACCTTTGCAAAAAATCGTGTAAAGCAGAGAGTAACCTTTCATGATACCTTGTGGACTATCTACCTACGAAAAAGTTAGATTTATAGTAGTTTATGATACTTCATTTCTCGTGTCATGTAAGCGATCTCTGAATACTACTTTTTTCTGCTTAAATTTTCCAATATGTATAAGTTAAAGAAGTCTAATATTATATCCTTATTTTTGTAATGACCACGTTACCATTAAAACTTAATTCTCTAGAGATCTTAAGGAGTTCGGTATGTAATGAATTTCACATAAATTTTAGCACGTTTTATGTTTCGATCACAACAAAAGAATGCATATCTAGAGTAATTACTTATATTTATAAAAGAAACATAACGACTAGTGACAATAGACTAATTTACGTCTATTGAAGTTTCTAATTTGCTATGTTCAACTTTTTTATCAAGATGCAATTACCGACGCGTAAAATTTTAACAAAAGGAATTTTGCAAACAAATATGATTGATTTCACAAACAAATATGAGCTGATGAAATCTCGCCCACTGCAAGAAAGTACCGCACGGTTTTTACCGCTACATTTTAAACGTCTAATATCTTTTAAGGTTTGTTCAATCAAAGTGTTTATATGACGTGTTTTATGCACATAGAGTGCAAATTTTTTTAAATGCGTTAACGTTATGTATATTTCAACTTTGATGGTTATTCTTAAAACATAGATAGATGCGGCTGCGGAAATACAATTTTCTGAAATATATTTCAGTCCTTCTTTACGGTTTCGGCAGCATTTGCAATTTATTTGCAAAGATTGTGATTTTACTCCCAAATTTTCTGATTTTTTCAATATCTATTAAACTAAATACTTATCCCAAATTATTAACAAATGGCAACTTATAGGTACCGTGAATAAAGATTGAACAGAATCGAAGCACTATGAGCGTAGCATCTTTAAACGATGCCTCATTGCAATTTTTACCAAAGTTTAATATTAAAATGGCTATTGTGGGTTATTCTCAAAACATACTCTTCTCTCACGGACTTTTATTTTATTTGTTGAGGTTATTATATTTTCAAATATAAAAACAATTATTCCATGGATATATTACAGTATATGATGCCAAAAGTCCTTTCTCCCACACTATTAAATTGAGTTGGTATTTCGCTGGCAGTTTGTCTGTATGATATTTATCATTGGCACGGATTGGCCCAAACCGATTTTCTGTTGTTACGCACGTGTTCCTAGTGCAATAACTTCTCTGATAAACTATAAATAGATGGTAACCAACAGAACTAACGCAAGTTTCAGAATAAGATTTTTTCATAACTTTTCTACGTATTGAGAAACACATCATGCGACACAAAGTGTCAGGTTTGGTTAATGCGTTTTCGTTATCCTTACTTATATTATAAAGATTTCTATTTTGAGTGTCATTATAATGATGAAACCAAAAGTACTGTGGTGATTAAAACAATCTTTGACTATTAGAAAGCTACATTCACCTTGTGTAATAAGACAGTTTTTTCCCGGGAAAATCCATTTTAATAATCTTAAAATCTAATTCGTATTTATGATATAAGCAACATTCATAATAAAGAAATGTTGTAAATTACAATGTCAATAATAACATAGCTGAATCCTAAACTAAATTTAATCAAAGTACAATAATTTTATCAAATTTACGGATTTTATCGTGTTTAATTATATTTACAATTTTTCCGACGGATCCATGGTTACGGGTAGACTGCAATGTAAAGAGTCTAAAAGTCTGTGGCGGGAAAATTGTTGTACAAATTAAACGCGATATAATCTGTAAAGTCTTTTATTAAATCATGTCTTGTATTCGCATAAACACAAGAAGGTATTATCTAAACGTGATTTTTTTTCTTTTATCTTTTACATGCGTTGTGAATGCTAAAATAAGCAATAGCATTCACATTTCTGGATAAATTTAAGAATGTATTTTTTCATTCATAAACGTTCATAATAAAACGAAGAAAATCTAAGAACCTAATTAATCTAAGAACTGTATTAATGTTTAGGGCGTAATTCAATTACAGGAAAACGTTTCAAAAGATCCTTTGAAATAAATAGAAATAAGACTGACAAAAAAAGGACTACTGCGAGTAAAGAAATTGAAAGGTTACTATCTCGAAGTAAAGTCAGTCATATTGCATGCACTTTAATTTTATACGAATAGAAAAAGCAAAAAGCAAAAATTTACTAAAGTATATATTTCACGAAGTTAACTTTACATTAGAGGAACACAGCAATGCTCTTTTTGTAATTGTTTTAAATCTTAATCTTAACATGAAGTTCATTACAATTAAGTATTATTTATTTAAATAATACTTATAATAGCTAATTAATAATAAAAAATACCTAATTGATAAAATATTTGTTTGTTATTTTTTTATCTGATATAATTGCGAGCAACGTTATCAAATTTATAATCAAATATCTTTATGCAATGATCTTGCAACCATCATCATCGTCATCATCAGCCTGTGTTAATTTACTGCTGGACATAGGCCTCCCCTAATGCACGCCTTCTCCATTCATGGGGTTAGTAGACCGTATCCCACCATGCCGGTCCAATGCGGAGTGGTGGGTGAATGAAGGATAAATTAGTTGGCGATTAATTTGAAGGCTCTGACACTCCATAAAGACTGCCAAAGATGATCTTGACAACCAGGACCAACGTTTGCATACCCATCCGACGCATGGATCATCTTACTTTTCAGACAATTAGGTGATCGGCCCTAATTGCCCTAACCAATTACGAAACAACAATGAAAATTTGTTGAGTCCCCGCAGGATTCGAACCCACGACCTTCGGTTTCTCAAGCACACGCCCATACCACTAGGCTACAGAGGCAGTTATTTCATTACTACATTTGTACGTAGTGACTGCATTCTATTGCTAAAGAAATTCTAAATATTTGCGCAAAATAAAAATAAGTTAAAGGGCTGTAAAAGTATACCGTAGTTATGAACATAAAAATTTTGGCCAGTGAATAATAAAACAGCTAACACTCTATTGTCAAAAATAATTTCTGCTAAATTTCTAAAGTAAAACGAATAATTAAGAACAGTAATCGCGGTAATGGCCTGAAAGACATTGGGGACCTATGTCCAGCAGTGAACTATCAAAGGCTGATGATGTGATGAAATAAAACCACATTAAAATCATTGATTGTACTTACAATTGAGTCTTAATCCACTTAGAGTCTTTACAAAAAATCTTAAAACACGTATTGAAATAATTTATTGTTTAATAATACAAACTGTCTTATCCATTGCAAAAGCGGTTTGTTAGAATTAATTTTACAATAAAAGGCGACGTATACATTTATGAAAATTCAAACACATTATTTATCGTACTGTTTGATTGTTATGCAAAAATCCAAATTTTGCGTTCGGTAGACTTTACTTTCGAATCGAGTGCCGTTGAATAAATTATTTTTTATTATTTATGTAAATTGAAAGGGATTCAATATCAAAAGTATCGTCTTCTGTCATCAAATCTTATTATGATTGTTCATAATGTAACATTTAAAGCATCTTCAATAACAAATATAAATTCTTTGCTAAGTTTTAGATAAAAAAAATATCATAGAATCTACTAAAAAACATTCACATTGCTTAGGAAACAGTTTTTCAGATTCATAAATAAATATGATTTAAATATGCGATCAAAATGACAAAAAATACAAGAAATGTTAATTTTGCCAGCTATTATATATATTGTATTTTTACGTAACAACTTTTTTTTGATATGGCGAATATTTTTTGAGATATTAAAAAAAAAACTTTTTTCAGTCGTAAGTCCCAAATTCGGGGAGAGGGGATGGAGGGGTATCCACGCCTCCCCTTCGATTTTTTGTAAAGAAAGAAGTTTAGAATAAACATAACAACACAATACCGTTTCATGAAATCTGAAAATGCGCTTTGCAGTTTATTTTTAAAATTCTATTAATGTATTATACAACTCATAAAAATATTGCCACAATGTCACTTTATTTACTAAACGGAAAAATTCAACTTAAGTAAATAAGCAATTCATAATGAAGCCGTAATAATCTTACAAATATTTGTTGATTGTTGTTATGTTCTATTGCCACTATAGGTATATGTTATTTGCGTTAGTTGCACTAAATGTTGATATATGATAAAATTTTATGCAATTGAATTTAACTACTAAACTAGCGTCTTAATTCATTATAAAACTTAAAGTACAAATATATGCAAACATTGTGTAAAAAGCTAAAACGTATGTAAATTAAAATAATACGCTTTTTTGATCTTTATTTCATTACTATAAATTCAGTGTTTACTGCAGTAGCTCGCAACATTTGTCTTTTTTTTCAGTAAAAAATGTTTTAGCATTGAGCCCGCTTAAGTGTTTTAACTTTCTTCTTTAAGCATTTAGTAACAACTTGTATGAAAAATCAGATGAATCTGATGAAATCAAATCTAAAAAATTACGTCTTGCTTATCAAAATGTTCTTTTCCACACTGGCTATTATATTTATATATTATAAATCAATGCACCCAGCTACTATGCGGTGTACAATTATTTCGATTTAGTAAGAGATCGTCATCATCATCATCTTCACTTTTTACGAAAACGCAAGAAATTACTTTATCAGATTAAATATCATCTCCACTCTACGTCCACTGCTAGACATAGGCCTCTCCTAATGCACGCCTTCTCCTTTGGGGGGTTTTTGTACTATATCCCACTACGCTGGTCCAATGCGGCTTTGTGGGTGGACCGACTTTTTTCATGCCCACTAACGCATGGATCATCTAACTTTTCAGACAATTGGGTCCAAATTACCCTTACCAACTAGGAAACAACAATGAAGATTTGTTGAGTTCCTGCAGAAATCGAACCCACGACTTTTTCTATAGCATACGCCTTTACCACTAGGCTACGTAGGCAGTCGAATTCAAGTATTCTTATGATAATTTAATATTTTCTAGTGCACCTACGCTGAATTTTGGTACCCTCCCTAAGGTTGGCTGTTAAAAAATGCATATGGCATTTAGCTGTTAACACTTTATTGGCGCAAAAGTTTAAATAAATAAATTGTTGTCATCATCGTCATCATCATCACCAGACAGTGTTAGTCTACTGCTGGACATAGGCCTCCCCTACTCCACGCTTTCTCCATTAGGGGGCTTTTGGACCGTATCCTACCACGCTGGTTCAGTGCAGGTTGGTGGGTGGACTGACTTTTTACATGCCCATTCGACGTATGGATCATACTTTTCAGACAATTGGGTGATCAGCCCAAATTGCCCTAACCAACTAGGAAACAACAATGAAAATTTGTTGAGTCCCCGCTGGATTTGAACCCACGACCTCCGGTTTTTATCACACACCTTAACCACTAGGCTACAGAGGCAGTTAATAAATAAATAAATAACGAACAATAAAATATTTTTTCATAATGTTCAGAAAAAAAATACTTTCAAGATTACGCTAATCACATATTCGAAACAAGCGTAACACTAATGGTCTAATTACTACCAGGATTTTACTGCTTAAGGTTTTGCTATGCGTTAAATTTTACACCTAAATATTTTTTATATTTGCTTAAAAAGACATAGCTGTGCAAATAAATAATAAATGACCGCCTTCTAGTGATAAAAAGGGTTAGTTGTTGAGAATTAGTATTGCATAATGACTATGACTTTCACAAAAATAAGTATAATATTGCTTATTTATGAGTACAAACAAATATACATAAACATATACATATATTCCATCACCAACACGTCTTTCAAAAGATGTTTGAGCACTTTTAATTTAACCTAAAATAATTATATTGCATCTGTATTTAAAGAAAATATTAAAATATCAGAAAAAGAACAAAATATTAGTTAAACTTTTATCCTACTGTACTTTACCTAATTAGAAATGATAAAATATTTAACCTCAAAGAAACGTCATAGTAAGTCGCTGTTATATATCTATTTTTAATAAGGAAGAACAAGATGGATAATAAAATGATCCAGGACATGACAAAAGTTAATGTTAATCATAAAAATAATGTTCCTCAAGAATAAAAAGAATAAAAAGTGCGAATAACTTGACTTCTGTTAAGTTTTACTTTAAATGGAGTTTTAAATTCAATTAAAATTTGTTAAAAATCTTATCAAAAGTTAATACACTGATAAATAAAGGTTGTTTTGTGTTCGTATTTTAATTATGCCCCGCATATAAGCATGATTTTAATAGAGTTTGGTCTTGATAAAATTTATATTAAAACTTTATTCAAACTTTTCCGCTGAATGTCTTGAGGTGGAAGAAAAGACAATCATTTTCTGTGTAACTTGGATAATTTCGCCACTTAGCGTCATAAACATGTTCCATAATATTGGACTTAGAACAGGAATCATATAATATTTACGATTTTTTTATGAATTTGTTTTAAGGTTACTCGCCAGTTGCGATGTTTTATACCTTTTTGTACTTTTTTT
>JAGSMT010000709.1:0-96853 GCA_029286875.1 Lamproptera curius
GGCTTATGAAAACAATTACAGTAGTTTTTGCTTAAATTTACTACCAAAACAACGGGCAGCGCAAAATGTCAATGGAAAAGTGAACAATACTTGGAAAGTAAATAAATATATCCCTTTCGATAAATCCCTTTCGGAATTGTCCGAGATAAAAATACTTTTTTACGGTAAAACCAACGTTTCGAGAAAACGTTAACACAGAAATCTTGTCTTGTATTACTTTGAAACGTTTATTGACACGCGGCGTAAGTATCGTATTAATGCATGATTAATGCACTTTTAAAAAGGAATAAAATTTTAATAATTTTGTCTCTTGTTAACAGCCGAAGCACAGTTTTTAAAAAGATATAGTATATATACCCAGTAATTTATAAAGATGTAGCAGATATGTCAATACTATTTTGTAATAAATTATTATTATATTATATGTAGCATTATTACTATATGTAGTAGATTTTCACACAGGTGCCCTGACTGTGAATGTAACACAACATTTCTGCGGAAAAGCTATATTGTTTTAATACTAATGTTACTGTTTATAGTGCACAGAAGCTATTAAATTTCAGGATAACAAAATATTTTGGATATAATTATTTCTTTTATTTACGCGATTATTATACATATCAAATCCACTAATTTACGGATTTTTCGCGTTACTTAGATATATTTATTCCCGGATTCGGATTCTTTCCAGCATCCATGATCACGGGCACACTAAGTTGGTATATGTCTGTATCTCTATTAACATTATTATCGTAAAATAAACTCAAAAATATTTTAGGTTTATTTTACGATAGACATTTTATACAAAAAATTGTTATAAAAGAGAATATTCAGAAATTAGAAAGCTAAACCAAATACGCCTACGGTTTGAAGACCAAAGTCTTGAATCAATGTATAAATAAAGAATTATTTTTGAACACATTTTATCTTATTCAAACTAGGAAAAAAATATTTTTTGAAACTTTTCGTTGACGACAATGAACATATTTTATCTATTCAAATCTATTGCAAAAAGTTCATAAATTTATTGCAAGTCATTATTAAATTTTAGAAAACCTTGCTAAACGTAGGTTTTTGCAAAAGCTATGAACAGAAGCGTTTGCAGTTGGCTTGTGATGGTGACTTAATTAAATTCTGTCTGCCATACGTAATTGTATAAGGGATTTAATTTCAGATAGTAATATTGCTTATTCAACTTTGCCTATTTTTTTTACCTTGCTTTTATTGCTTGCTTTAATTTCAAACAGTCATTTTGTTTTTTTGCTTAACTATAGTTTGCAAAAAAATTAAATATGTCGTAAATTTTTTTACAAAACTCAGCGTTGTTTACAAAAGTTTATCAAATTTCTTAATAGCGAAAAATGATCTATCGAAGAATATTTTTATTTCGTAATCAAAATTACTTGCAATTTCAACCTTTACGACTTTTTTCGGGTCAGTTCACATTAAAGCTAGAGATATTTTTATTACAATTGTTATTTGTTATTTATGCACAAAATTCCTTAACATTTTATTAATTAGCAATTTTCCTTATGAGAAAAAGATAACATTCGAGCTAACATATGTTTAACGTTAAGAAATCAAATTTTAGATACAATATACATATATCTACTTATAACTTTTAATACTATTGATTCTATTACAGATATTTATTATAAATGATTAATTTGATATAAATGATGAATTTATTATTTATAAATGAAAAAAGTATTTATATACTTAAACATACATAACATACAATACTTTTCATTGCTCTGTATAATCACTTACTAAATTATCTCCATGTAAAACTTACTTCTTCGAACTTAGTTAATCGCAGCAGAAGTTTTTTTCAATTGTAGTCGCTCCTCATGCAAATAAGTTATAAATTCATTGAAAGATTATAGTAGGGTCAAAATTAAATTTGGCGTTAAATTTTTTTTTAAAAGACATTCCCTCTTTTTTATTTTACTAAAAGAACTCTTTTTATGTCCAGTAAGTCCTATTTTTAAATATAATGATTTTATTTATGAACTTAATTTAAATTTTATATAAATAAAATATGTTTATTAACACAGACGTATATTTTACATTATCATTTTTTAAATTTCATACTGTAAAATGACATTTAGTTTTTTTAAAATGAACAAATTAAAACAACAAACAAACAATATTTTAAAATTAACCTCCATTCTTACAGTAAATTATTTAATATTTACTGCCTTCTTTCCTGTCTACTGCCCCCTGATCTGGTTGATCAAACCGCACCGAGCTCCTACGAGCTAACCCTAGAGAGATATGGACGAAGGTGCACAAGTATTAGATTGTTGCGATTACAAAGATACAAAGTTAAAGCCCAAAATAAAGTTTACAAAATTGGCACAATTGGCTGAACTCTAAACTAGATTGGTAGCCGTAGGATTGGTTGTCTGTTAATAAATGAAACAAAGTAAATAAATATATTCTTTAAAACATGTATTCAAGCATGATAGAGCAGTATTGGACTTAGTCCTTTTAGATACAATTTTCTTAAAGCCTTAAAAATTATATTATTTTTGTTAATGATACATTTATTTAAAAGTTAAAAAAAACCGTACAAATAAGTTTTTATTTAAAGTTACAAGTATAAGTAGCACCAAATGTATATAAGTTGGGAGCTACCGAAGTTAAACAAAGCTTCCGCTGCGAGTTAACAAGTTGCAATAAGTTCAACGTGTAACTTATTGCCGCTGTAGCAACAAAATACAGCTACAGGTCTGGTTAAAAGAAAATCGCATTGTTGCCTTGAAAAAAGATCTATTCACTTTCTCTTAATGAAAATAAATAGTTATACCAATGTTTGTGTAATACAAAGACAATAGAAGAAATAAATATAACATTGAGAGCTTTATTCGCATACTTAAAATTACGTATCGAAAATACAAAAATATTCATAAAAACAGACTTTGCAATTCAAACTTTACTTTTCATTTTGAAATAAGAATAAATAATAAACAACGTAATAACTGTCACAAAAAGTCTAAAAAAATATATAAATAAAGTAAGAAAAATGTCAAAAATATGACTTATTAATAGTTTTCTTTATAATTATGTAATGAACTCGGCAAACGAAAGTAGTTGTTATTATTGTGTAACTATATTTTAGATTATTTAACTGTTTGAAGTTGTAAAATCGAAATTTTATGCTAAATGATAAATTTTATGACAAATGCAACTTTGTATATTTTATATGCATAATAATATAATATTTAATTATAAATATAAAATTGTATAAATATTTCTGCTTTATTTTTCTAAGTAGACGAATAAGTGATGCATAAAATTTGTGCGATACACATTTTTATAATACCATGGTTGCTGTTAGTAATCGTCAATAGAAATTTGTAAATCATTAAATCTACCTAAGTTCTGGTTTAAGAAAACATTTTTTTGATTTATCTTGAAACGTAAAGCTACAATATAAGGAGTTCCGCCGTTTCGTTCATCCGTTTTCTGTCGATTCAGTTTTCAATTTCCATAAAGCTCTTGTTTAAACACTGTTTAACTTGTTAACTTTAAAAATACCACATATAACTTATTTATTATGTTTATATTTAAAAATATTTATCGTCAAATTATTATTTTATCCTTGTATATCTCAAAAATACTTATTATACATTTATCTATGATACGTTTGACGATTGGATGTTTTTGCACTACTTTTGTCTTTGTATCGTGCTAGTAACCAATAAATTTGCATAGACGAAGTTGAATCGGCAATATTACTATCGGCGATAAAAACCTTCCTTCAATTATGGACGACAGACAGAATTTAATTAAGAATCAATAAAGCTGTTTGCAAACGTCCCTTTGCCTCTTTTTGCGAGGGTCCACGTTCAATGCGGAGTTTTTAAATAGAAATCTTTCATAAACTGGCGAGGTACTAAACATTTGCTTATTAATGTAATTTTGAATATTAATTTAAAATCTTATACTACTATTTTATATTATAACTATAAAAGTTTAGTATTTTAAAAACTCCTTGATGACCTTTTCCCACTAGGTGTTTTTAGTATCTTTATATAATTCCAATTCAATCAATATTGCAAACAATAATTGTGAGTGAGAGAATAAAACTCAAAAGCTCTTTAAGGGATGCCTTGTTTTTATTAAACGTTTATTCCCTTTGTCCTTTTTACATCATAATCATAAAAGTTTAGTATTTTAAATGTGTTTTAAAAACTATCTATAGTATCTTTATAATACTCTTATTAAAGTCTTAATTTTTGAACAATCATGTATGTCATAAAATTGCTTACTAACTAAAACCGTAAACCATATAATGGAGTATTTGCAATATAAACTTTAGATAAACAAAAACCTTCATATGTTTAAAGTAAGGGGCGGACTATTTTATAGAATATGGAACAACCATACTTAAAATATTACAAAATAATACAAGGGACAAAATACATATGTAAAAAAATAATTTTATGGCGATTTATTTAACTACAGAAAAGAATTTAAGACAGAAAATATATATAATTATTTACTGCATAACATCCTAGGGAGGAATAGCAAAAACAATAAGAAGAATAAAAGGTTGGCTATTTCCCCAACTGAAAACCATATCTTTACAATAAATTGAACAAACAACTTAATATTTATAATTATCCAAAATCTTCTTGTAAAAATAAAGTCACACGCGATCTAAAAAGCCTCGACTATACCAACACCGAAAAACTACTTGTATATATCAAATAGCACTCTTCATTTCAGAATCCTCGTCAACCTTGTCTAACATGCGTCACTATTCCTCGACATACTGCCCTTATAACCTTTTTTGATAAATATATACCACGACTACGACACCACATACATGTAAACACAAAATTACTCGCACAAACACTACTCAAACTCATTCAACATGACATTACTCTACACTTTGACTTCCTTCATATAACATAGTAAAAAAAAAACATAAATAGATATAAGGTCAAATATTAAAAACTTATACGAGACTAATATCGCCTGGGGGAGAGGCCTAGCTACTTGTAGCACAGGTTCTTATGTGAACCTATTTCAAGGGCTAGTCTCTTTACCAAAGACATTGGCTTCTTTGTAATAGTTTTAAGATACTTTGTATAAACCTTTGTTAAAGAGAAAATTAAAAAGATATTATTATTATCTACATTATACTTCTGACTATAAATTTACCCGGCTATTAATCCTAGAAACATTTATTTTAACGGCATTCTGTATGACCGATAATCAAGTTTACAAGCGAAATTTTTTAGAAACCGTGCATTAAAAAGATCACTATATTACCTCAGCTTTACCACTTTGATGAAAGAAAAATAATCTGACCCTGTTCTCTCCTTAGTAGTATAATAGCTTGATTTTTTTTTACTGATTCCTTAAAGCTGTTGGTTTTAATATTACGAAAAAAAAAAATTCACTTTTCTAAGTAAACGTTTAAATAGTGGCTGTCTATTGGTGACCAAGACACGAGACGCACAATTGTTTTATAATTTCAATTTATTATTACAAATTTAGTTTATATTATGTCGTCTAAAATGAGTTAAGTTAAAAACATTGATATACCGGGTGATAAGATTTAAAAATTTGTTCTGAAAAGTTGTGCTGCTCATTTCTCGTAAAACTTGCACAAGTTTTTGACTTATGTCTATGTGGTAACAATAAGCTGCAGTTAACAATCTTACATAATCAAAAAGACCGAATGTACTAGGACGGAGCAACGACGTAAGATATATATCTAACAAGAGTCGCTACGAACTGAGTGCAAGTCTATTAGAAGAAGGAAGTATAGAAGTTTTTATATTATAGTTTAATACATGTAGCATAAATATTAAACAAAAAGAACGAATATTGTGTGTAATCGAAAAATAATCTTAAAATATGTACATTTTTAAATTAGTCCCCAAGTCAAAAAAAGAAACGTAACTTGTTATACAGTCTTAAAAGTTATAATTACTTTTTCTTCTATTTTATTACAAACGTAAATTTTGCCATAGTGTCCAAAATAAATGCTATTAGCCAATAGATGGCGCTTAACCGATAATTTGTCTAGAATTTTCATATCTTTTTGTAAAACTTGTTTCAATAGTTTTGATAAAAAAAAATATTATTAACCACAGTACTGTATAGAAACGTTGTATGCTCTGTTTCTAGATAACGCACTGAAAGCAACAAAACCTTTGAACAAAATCAACTTAGACTAACGCATTTCATCATTCATTATTCGATAATAAGCACATCGAATCATGTATTTAATTATTGATTATTGTTTATAGGCAACTAGATTAATAATTTGGAAATAAATAAAAAAGTATATCATAATATGCAAGTAATGTCATCATGTACTTAATAGCCTACTTATAAACATACTTGTGGTTAATCCTAATTAAACTCATCATCAGCCTTTGTTAGTCCACTGCTGGACATAGGCCTCCCTAATACACTCCTTTCCATTGGGGTTTGGACCGTATCCCACCACGCTGGTCCAATGCGGGTTGGTGGGTAGACGGTCCGACGCATGAGATCATCTTACTTTTCAGACAAATGGGTGATCGGCCCAAGTTGCCCTAACCAACTAGGAAACAACAATAAAAATTTGTTGAGTCCCCAGGATTCGAACCACGACCTCCGGATTCTAAAGCACACGCCTATACCACTAGGCTTCGAGGCAGTTACCATTACTTTGAGAAATATCTCTTTTATATACCAATAAATCTCCATACGCTATTTAATAGAAAAACTTTGAAAAATAACCAATCACGCATAGAATGGTTAGAAATAAACATTATTAAATAAAATAACTTTACGGATTTTATCGCGTTTATTTTACATTTAAATTCCGACGTTTCGAACACTTTTCAGCGGCCGTGGTCACGGGGTAGACTGAGATGTCATGCGTCTTCTTGCCAGTGCTGAAGCGGGGTTTCAGATCTTAATTTTCATTAATTATTTTAATCTGTACTCCGACCTATGCAAAATGAACTGATTTTATCTTTACAGCCAGCAGTGGTATTATGCTTGGTTTAAATTTTAATTTATTAATTATGGGATCCCAAGCAGGTGGTAGAACCAACCATCTTCTCTATTGAAATTTGGATGTTTTTAATCTCAATAGCCTCACGGATCATCCTGGTAGGAATCGGTGTTCTTTAGCGAGGATTTGTGGTCGATCAAATCTGATGTAATGGTTTGGGTGATTTAAGGTATGGTCACACACTGCCGACTTGTTGGGTCTTCTATGTTTAATGTCTATATGTTCCTTCACGCGGTTCTTATTGCTCGCTTTGTTTGTCCAATATAAGAGTCCAATTCGAAACGTCGGAATTTAAAATTTAAAATAAACGCGATAAAGTAATTTTATTAATAATGTATAATATTCGCGAAGCAAAAGAAATAATAATAGAATAAACAGTTTTTTCTTTTGTTATTGGTTAAAGCGATGAGACGAGTAGGGCTTTCACCTGGTGGTAAGTAATGCCTATCCTGCCCTTAAAAAAGCAGCGTTAGACGCTACGAATCCAGTCACTGTCCTAAGACATGAGATGTTGTCTAGTTTACCTAGTAATTACGCTGGCTTCGGTGTCCTCTAAACCGGAAGACAATAGTGTTTACACACTACTGATTTGCGACCGAAAACGGCACAAGTAAACAAGAGCCTAACTTCTCTAAGAGTGTGGTCCGGATAGATGGTGGTAAAAGAAATTATAAAGGCAATTACGCTACTATACATTATTCTATTTATTTTTTCTACATTATTGTAATGCTGTCTCGTTATACATTAATAAAGATTAGATACGTTGTATAGTAAGACCTAAAGTAGGTATACCTATTTTATTATAAAAGTGTTATTCGACTTTTATACGAAAATAAATATACCTACTTGCAATAAATTTCTCGAAAATAAAAGGACAAGCATTAACACAAGATATAGCTTAGCTAATCGCAATGTGACTTTTATTTTATATTACATTCCCAGGCTGCCATGTTCCTTTTTGTTAGTATGATTATGCCAGGCTGGTAATAAACTTTATCCAGACGGCGTTCCTGGAGCAAAAACAATTGTGTTAGTCTCGCACTGCTTCGTTCTATGTAGTTTCGTACACGTACACGACTAATGAGTGTATCTTCAAAACAAGACCCTTTGAATACATGTAATTACAAAGTGTGACAACTCACGAAATTATATCTCAAGAAGATTTGTGGTATCAAACATATACGTAACTAAACAGTATTATGAAATCTATATTACCTTGAAAAGTCTTAATGGATATGACTTTAAATGGACTAATTTTAAATAAGATACACTAGTTACTTTTACAATTACTTAATTAGTGAAAAATCTGGCGTTAAACGCATTTTATAAAAAAATAAACTAATTTTACCATTGTTATATAAATAATGATTTGTTTTTAATTTGGTTAAGCAACGACTGGGCTTGCTAGTCTCGTCGCTTAACAGACGTTCACCTCATGTAGGTAAGTGACGCGCGTAAGAAACGAAGCAAGAGACGCCTCGCCGCTTCAAGATCTAAAATGTTGCGTCTCGTTTACCCAGTAAGTACGTCGGCTAAGATTTCCTTTAAAACCTACTTCGATAGTACTTTTTTTCAAGTTCCAATTCGTATATCATTATTCAATTTAAAAGCTAACGCTTATTGGGTGTCAAATGCGCTACCACCGGTTTGAAATAGGACTCCTCAAATTGGAGAAGAATCGGTGAAATTGATTGAGTGGTCCCTTTCAAGAAGGACACTTACTACTTACTATTAAAGTCTAACATATAACTATACTATTAACAATCAATACTTGTTTGGATAATATCACAATTGATATAATTATAGTTTTGCAATCATGGCAATTATTCATGGCTTAATAAGGCATAGGCTTATATAATGTAAGAAAGCTTTTTCTTTATCTTAGTATAATAAAAAATGCCATTAATCGAGGTGTATCATGACTTACATTGTAAATCAATACAACTATCTTCAAGGCTTAGACATCTACCGCTCGTGAGAAGCTCAGACTTTAATCTAATGAAAAATGTATGAGTCGACGCCGACACCCTATACCTATTCAGACGCAGAACTATGCTATGCTCCTGAATTTAAACCTGATTTACGGATTTAACAAAGTATCCCGCTACGCGAAAGTTCTTAAGAATCTATGGATGCTTATAGCTTAGGCAAAAACTTCTAAATGGATTTTAATCAAACTTAACAATAACATCATAAATAATTAAAAACTATTACTTTTAATATATAAAACGTAATTTATCCAAAAAAATAAATATAAAATCGAAGGAAAAAATCTGAATTCTGGCAGCATTTAGGCATACACCGCATAAATAGTTAAAAACCCAAGAATGTTGGAAATGGAATATTAATATTTCCTGGAAATCTTAAATAGTTCTACAAAAAAGTCTACTAAAGTAGGTCGGCGCATGAGAGCTGACGTCGTTAACGATTGTGTTTGTAATTGGAATTTCCAAGTGATTTAGTTTTTCTTTTTCTATAAGGAAATAGGAGAAGTACATAAAAATATATGAAAATGTTAATATTCAAATTATATTTATAAAACAAAATAACTTATAATGTTTTAATTAACTTAGTAAAATCGGTGGTTAAATATAAAGGACGTAGCTTTTTGTACACAAGTAGGAGAAATCGTTTAGAGCAGCATCATTAGGGGCTAAATAACAAGATCTATGTTCCCATGAATAATTCTTAAAATTAATTTATAACTTTAAGGTTTTTAATATTTCTTTAAAGTGTATTTTTGTTTTATTTAAATTGAAGTCTGCCTACAATGAATTTTATGGAAATTATTTTAAAAGAATACTCAATGAAAAAAGTATAGCCCTGAATTCCATTCCGTCCGCTTTCTCTTTGATGTTATTTTTCAGTTTCTATAAAATAAGTTCCCAGTTTTTATGTACTCGTACAGTAGAGTACTGAAGAGGGCTTAAAACGGATATGATTTTATAATAATTTACTAGCTTATCTTAGTTTTTAAAGCATTTTAGAATAAAATATTTTAAAAACTTTTACGTCATGTTTAGAGGAGTTAAAATTATCTTTAATATCTAAGCTTCTCTTTCGCTTCTAAATGAAAGTCCGACCAATTTCGAATAACTTTGTACATAAAAATAATGTGTTTAGTAAAATGTTAGTAAAACACATTCATAAAGGGAACTTCTGAAATATCTGGCAACAAAAATGTAACAAAGAGAGGCTTTGACTTTATGTCTGCAATTAGTGGAAACGGATGAATGTCAGCCTTTTGTGAAATGTTAGTACCGATTGGAATTGATAAAGGAGTAAAAAGTATTCTCTTATATGAATTATAGTAATTATAACACGTCTAAAACTTGTGCTGTCATATACTTCAATAGAGTAGGATCCACAATCTACTTAACTTCTACTGTGTTTATAAATGAAAAATGTGTAAGTAAAATGGATCATTATTAAAGAAATAAGAACTTTCTATTGTTCTGCGCCACGGGCTTATTCATTGTAATAAATAGTGACTTACACACTAGAATATTAAAATATATGTGGAAAATGTAGCGGTTATAATTTAATAAATTCTAAATCCACATAAATGTTAAAAACGAATTTTTGAACTAAATACACATGCTATAATCATCAAGTTTGGTAATGTAAACAATTATAAGCTTGTTTAATTAAGTGTACAAAGGATATTGTATGCCCTTCGGTGAAAGGCAAATGTTTACGTGTATCGAGCAAATAAGAAGCGATATTCTTTTGACCTTAAACACAAACGGTATTTCAAAACCGTTGTTAAATATAATAGAAATTCTATCAGTGCAATTCTATCAGTTTGACCGATCCTTTTATATTTCGAATGAAATGACGAACGAAGATTCACAATGGATACTTTAAAAGAGTTAATAAATGCGAACCACATATAAAAGTTTTTATCATTAAAAAATACAAAAAGTTACTTAGTATTTTGATTTTTCATTATAATGCTATATGAAGTCGCTTACTCATTTAACTTAATGCTACTGAATATTGTCTCGAATAGAGTAACTTATATAATATCGATGTGACAATTAGGTCCGTTATGCCTTGCATTTAATTTTTTAAAGAAAATTCTTAGCAAAAGAAATAAAAACTGTCACGTAATAATTCGAATTACAAAAATATTTTGTGTAAATAACTCACACTGACATTAAAATATTCATTTAGTGCAAGATAAAAACAACCTATTAACTCGACCTATTATAAATATTAACCTATTAATTCTCTTTTTATTTTATTATTATTGGGGATTAATCTATTCCTTTAAGAGCTTTAAAAATCTTTGAAAATAAAACAACTGTAAAGTCAAAATACATAATATTTTTATAAATACAAACATTCCCGTTTGCCAATGTTAATAATATATAGTACGTAAAATCAAAGTAGGTACTAACTGCATGTTATTTCACTGTAAGGCATATTTACAAAGAACAGAAGACGTTACAAGTCTACAGTGGGCTGGCGAGGAAAAATCCCAGGGGATGAGTTGATCTCAAGGTTGCAACGTTTCACAGTGCAAACTTTGTCTTGCCTTTAAGAGATTTAAAAGAGTATAGTCCAATCATAACTCAAAATCCAGTGGGTTACAATAAGTGACTAATGAAATTCATCTTTTTGTTATAGTTTAACGTAAAGTTTTTTTATTGATAAGTTATTTTCGTAAACCAAAAAATTCTATGCCTAATTACTTAAGTTGATGGGTTCACTGTGTCGTCCTTTATTAATGATAATTAAATAAAATAAAAGTATTCTAAGATATCTTTCACGAAAATTGCTTTATTCTGGTTGCAAATTGTGTATTTAAAATTTTAGACTATAGCTTATCACAAGATACAGTAAAACTTGAAAAAATACAAATAAACACCTAGTTTCTTAACTTACAAATAGCATATAATTATTAATGATATGTTGAAATTTATTTCGTAACAAAATTAACAAATTAATTTTTTTGGTCTTTGCAAATACAGTTAGAGACAATTTAGTGAAAGTTTATCATTAGTTGAAAATAAAAATGACAGCTGTACAAAGTAAAAAAAATTGTGAAAGTAATTAGTGCACTAAAAGGTAGTAAATGACGTACAGAATTCGAATATGCAGAAAGTTTTTGTTTTAACCTTAATTATTAAGTCTTAATATTCAATTGAACACTACTTTGATTTATCTTGTAAGGTTAAGCTTTATTGTTATCATAAAGTCCATCTACAAAGCAGTTATATATTTGTACTGTTTAGGGCACGAGGGAGTTGTTTTTTCATGAGTTATTTATTTGAACCTGTTAACATAGCGGATCTGGTATGAAGCAACAGCATGGAACTAAATATTTTTCTTTCCAAACTGGGAAGTGTTGCCGATTATAGTATAACAGTTTACCAATATATTTAAATATCCTGTAAATCAAGAAAAAACTTGAATGAATAAATATTTTAAACTACTAAAATATAATTATTTCTTTTACTAATGCTTTCGTTTAACAATTAAAAAATTATTTTTTGTATTTATTGAGCAAAAGCAATTTCAATCAGTATCCCTTGATTGTTCTGATATGTACTTCAAAGAAAAAAAGTACAATATCAAGAAATAATATCTTTAACAAAATATATAGAGTAAAGTATTATTTTTCAAGTTATTTTGTATTTATAACATTTGCAATTATAAAAGAAGCTAATATATAATATTATAATTATTTACACACAGCCTTCGCGGTTCCTCATACAAGTTTTTCAATTTATTATGATAAATGTTTAAATATGAATTCATGCTGCGAGTTTATATTACAAGAAAAATTCCACAGATATTTCTTGAAAAATCCGAGCATCTCCACGGTCCATCTATTGCTCGAGAGATGCTCACTCTGTAATCCAATGAAAAATGTATGATTTGGCACCAATACATTATTCACATTTAAATTACAACAACCAACCAACAACTATAGGGCCGTATAAAGCAATTCTAATGGGGAAAATGACAATAACATCTAGTCAGCCTCAATTGCTAACCCCACCTGCACGCGCCTTCTCTATGGCGGCGGCCTTTAGCCGCGTCCTCCGGTGTAAATAGTTATTATGATCAGAACCTGATCGCCATGCAACCCGACTAGGCAACCAGCGTCCCACGTCCGGGGCAGGCGGTGATAAATTGTACACGGCATGGGCTGGCAGGAAGCCAGGCCCCTTGTAACTATGCACTGGAATGAGGTATAAGGTTACGCACATATCCAGAAGATAGGCATTGAAGTGCGAGGCCTTCTTATGCCTAGTAAACTAGAGATCCTAGAAAAGGAGCTAGTCAGATGGATTAGATACATGGGCTTTAGAGACTCATTGGAAAATCAGTGGACATTTCCATACCAAAGCGCACATCATATATCACATCGGAAACCCAGACATCAGCAAAACGGAGTGGCTTTGGCGTTGCCAATCAGCCAGAACAATTGTGTGATTGTTACGAACCATGTCAATGACAGGATCCCATCGTCAAACTGAAGGCATCACCAGTCAATCTGAACATTGTATGCAGGTCTACGCCCCTACTGAGCTCGGCAAGTGATGAAGTTAAGGACCAGAGACGAGGATGCGGTTCGAAGGACCATATGCGTAATCTGGCTCGGACAACGTGGTTATGAAGCGCGAATGGAAATGCGATAATAGGAAGGATAAATACCTCGTCTGATGGCGGCACAGCTGCAGGCGTCTTCGGTGATGCGGTTGGAATTCGCGGTAAATGTAAAACTTTTAGAACGGAGCGTTGGCCATTCGCGTCAGCGTAACTATAGATAATAGTGCGTAGCGTAGGAACTAGGGATCGGTTTGAGGAAAAATTAAAGGAAATAAGGAAGGCAGGCGAAAGGTATAGTAAGAAAGGGAAGGAAGATTATCTGCAGGTAGATTTGGCCTAGGAGTCAGGAATGGAAGAGGAGAGCGACTGTTACAATTTGCTGCAACGATTTCATAATTACAAATAGTCAATTTCAACACCACCCGAGGAGACTATGGACCTGGGTTACACCAGATGGTAAGCACCGGAACTAGATTGACTACATTCTAATTAAATCATGATAGAAGACCTGCATCCGGAATGCGCATACTTTACCTGGAACTGACGACGGATCAGACCATCATCTCTTGATAGCTAAGATGAAGCTGAAACTGAAGAGCGCTAGGAATCCTAAGAAGCACAGAAGGGTTGAAGTTTCTTAAGTTCAAGTCCAAACTCCAAGTTTTACGCTTTCGCAAAGAAAAGTTAGGAATCATGGGATGTTGCAGATAGCTCAGTGGAAACGGCAGATAGCCTCTAGAACCAAGCCAAGAGTTTGATAGTAAACTCCGCTAAGACATACAATCCGCCTACCAGAACACGCTCACCAGCGCTGGTTAAGTGATGACATTCTGAAGCTCGTTGAGAAAAGACGCAAGTTGAAAACGTCTGAAACAAAACTCAAAGACCTGAACAGATTATCAGCCCAAATCCTGCTTGGATTTGGGCTGATAATCTGTTTATAATGGATCATAATGTATCATAATGTAATAGGCTGGATCATAATGCCTACCTTAACAAAATATTCGTAGAGGTTGACATTCACTTGCATAAGAATGAGTCCAGAGACATATAAAACAAATCCGCTCAGTGACCAAAACTCTATCTTTCAAATCCTGGGCTATAGAAGATAGTGACGGCAGAGTGCACTGTGAGATAGAACGCATATCAAATAAATAAATAAAGAATATTGTCAATCTTTGTTACTAGACAGCGGGTCTGAGGAGTTTTCCTCAATGTGTACCCAAAAATGAATCCGAGTTAGAGCCTGAAGATACTGATACTTGAATCAGAAGTCAGAGCGGCCACCAACCATCTGAAAAATGGAAAGGGTACAGGAAAAGATGAGATCTCGATAGAAACCATAAAAGCTCTGGGTGAAATTGGTGTATCCATAATTCCTCAGACTTTGTAACAAGATATGGAAAACGGGTATCTGGCCCAAATAATGGACTCACAAGGTATTCGTTTCACTACATAAAAAAGGCTCAACAAAGAAATGCAACAATTACTGTTTAATTGCGCTCATATCTCATGCAAGTAAGATCATGCTTTACATTGTTAATGAACGGCTGAAATCCTTCTTATCTAAGGAAATAGCACCAGAACAGGCATGTTTTATGAAAGGTAAAGGCACCCGAGAACAGACCTTTATTGTTCGCCAGATCATCGTGGAGTCTCGAGAGTTCAACAAGCCAACTTTCATCTGCTTTGTTGTCTTTTCGAAAGCATTCGGTTAAAAGGCCTAAACTGTGGGAAATTTTACTACAGATGGGAATACCAAAGCATTTGGTGCATTTACTTAGAAACCTTTACGAAGGCGGGACTGCATCAGTTAAAACAAATGAAGTCTTCTCGGAAAGCTTTCATCCTAGTGCTGAAGTCAGATAACGATGCATAATTTCTCACTTTTGTTCAATACGTACACGGAGATAATTATGTGTATAGGCGGATACAAGATTGCTAATCTACGGTATGCAGATGACACTGCCCTTTTTGCCACTAGTAGTATTCGCATGGGAGAACTTCTCCTGAGAATGGAAAATGTCAGCTTGGAGTTTGGTTTGATGATAAATCGCAGCAAAACCAAAATGATGATTGTCGACAGAGCTAATAACAACTTGCCAAATATCACCAAAATTAGAAAATGTGATGTCGTACAATCATTCGTCTATCTTGGGACTCTTATCTGAAATCAAGAAGTCTGCATAGATGAAATTAAGAGACGTATGGCTATGAGGAAAAGCGCAATGGACAAGCTCAAGAAAATATGGAGAAACAGAACATCACAAAAGTCACAAAGGCTAGACTAGTAAAATCGTTGGTGTTTCTAATTTTCCTTTACGCCGCCGAGACATGGACCCTATGGCAAGCCGAAACTCACAAGGTAGATGTTCTGGAGATGTGGTATTGGAAGAAGATGCCTGGGGTCTTCTGGACCTGAGTTCTGAACAAACGCTTCCATCATAGATTAGCTTGGCATTACAGAGCGCCTATCCACCATAGTGCAAAGTCGGATCCTGAAATTCTTTGGGCATGTTAGTCGGCGGAAACGACTCTACAGAACGTCTTGTCGTTCAAGGGAAAGTAGAAGGCACAAGACCACAGGGAAAATATCCTATAAGATTGACGGACCAAGTCAAAGCTGCGGTAGGCGTTCCCGTACATGAATGTGCCCGACTAACAATAAGGAGACAAAACTGGCGGGACGTAGTAAGGCGGGTATTGTCTTCTGCCCAACTAATCGAGACATGATAACCGCGATCACTCTGACAAGAGTGTAGCAACAAAAGAAGAATGTAATATAAGCAATAATATCAAGCCATAATCGCTATCGCAAATATTGTTAACTAATATATTTATGTTATTATTTAATTTAAGAGATACATTTTCTGCAAATGCTAGAAGTCTAACAAGTATTTCGCTTAATCACACACCATCATGCTAGAAGACCATTAATCTCTTTTAGGTAACTTGGAATGGTTATATGAACTAAAATCGACTTCGGTAATTGTATTTGTAGTCTTACCCTGCACTATACAAGGGTTGAGTGTACGTTATGTTGTAAACGTATTATCATTTTGATAGTTTCTTCGTTGAATTTAACAAAAATAAAACATTTCAACAGACAGCTTTTATAATTTAAAGAAATGCCCCAAACCATGTAGAGGCACTAAGAAAAAATGTCGCTATCAAAGTAAAGTGAACCAAGTGTCCGAGACGAGAGTTATAAGCGCTGATAGGTCCGCAAAAAAAGTCGATTTTAGCTTATGTTAGATCTGATTTATATATTCAAAGTTTATAAACGTTTTTTTTTTGTAATATTATCTATTTAATAATATAATATACATGTAAAAAATTACACAAAGCATTATATTTATTTGTTTTATTTTTGCACTGCATTAAATATAAGTAAATTAAAGGTCTACTGCCTCCGTAGCCCTAGTGGTATGGGCGTGTGCTTTAGAAACCGGAGGTCGTGGGTTCGAATCCTGCGGGACGCAACAAATTTTCATTGTTGTTCTAGTTGGTTAGGCAATTTGGGCCGATCACCCAATTGTCTGAAAAGTAAGATGATCCATGCGTCGGATGGGCATGTAAAAGTCGGTCCACCCACAACCCGCATTGGACCAGCGTGGTGGGATATGGTCCAAACCCCCTAATGGATAGGGGTGTATTAGGGGAGGCCTATGTCCAGCAGTGGACTAACAAAGGGTGATGATGTGATGTGATGTGAAGGTTTAAGCCACAACGATCTTACTCCTTGCGTGGTGAGACAGATCAGATAAGTGCCCTTTTGGGTAATAATTTACGCATTAGTACGACTACAATTATTAGATTGCTTCTGTTTTCCATAATATTGTGGTAATACCACAAAAACAGGACTTGGTACATATTTAGACAACAATTTTTCTAAAAGGAAATTTTTTTGCAATACCTACAGTATTACACAATGCTATTGAGGTTGGATATTTGCGCTTCGTTATCAAATCTATTTTCCTATACATGGCCCCTCGATAAATGAAAAATGTTGTAATATTTGACAGTTGTATTAAATGACTGATTTAAAAAGCAGATACGCTTCTTGCCTTCCCATGTCTGGTATTGTAAATTCATTATTTTACTTTACTGCATATTATAATATCCGCGTTTGTGCGGTAAATTTTCATGTGAATGTTTGACAGTCACAAAGGCGTCAATTTTTGAATTCCTGTGAATATTCGTGCATAATTCAATGGCGTTGCTCCATTAATTAAATATAAACTATAATAAAAAATTAAATTGATTGCCTGAAAAATCGGTATACGGGCGAAAGTTATGCGTGACAACGTCTTTAGTGGTAAAATGATTGTAATGTGAATATTCATTTGTATAGTAAGAAGAAGGATCAAATAAAATAGTTAATATGAAAACAAATACTATTTGTTTACTAAAACGGCAGGAACGGTCGATTGTACGACAAGGTATGATGCGGTAAGCATGCCCCTCTTTCTTTCTCTCTGTCTCCTTTCCCTAAGCAGGCCAACTGGCACTGAGTAAGAGAGACTGTGCTCTCACTTTCTTATGGTTGTTATGGAGAGCGTTACGAAAGCGCGCTGTGACACAGTTTTCGAGAGTGCCTCCTATCTTGAATCAATTTGTAAGACGTTGTCACGTCTAAAGAAAATTGATTATTAATAAAGTTATTCTAATGTATATTAAGTAAAAGTTTAACATATAATTATATATTCTTGTGCTTACAATTAACCATTAGTTTATTTGCTTTATTATTGTTTTTGCAGCTTATGTTAGTAAAGCATAGGCCTAAGGACAAATCATTATCATCATCAGCCTTTGTTAGACTGCTGGACATAGGCCTCCTCTAATGCACGCCTTCTTCATTGGAGGGCTTTCGGACTACAACTATGCAGTTTTTCTATCGCTTAAGAAAATATCACTTCAAAATACATTTCCCGAAGTAAACTTATCAATTTATGAATATTTTATCTTTTTGTAAGCAGAGAAATACCTACAGTTAATAAAATAGACCAGAGAATGGTTTGCGAACATAATCTTTGTTTTGTATGTACAATTATTTTAACAAACAACAAGCTTGCAAATTATTTATGGTGCAATTACGCGATAATTAATTACATGCCAACACCAACCGCAGGTCAACAACAACTGCTGTTAAAATTTTAATTGATTCCCATTTTGTTCCAGTGAAGAACATGATAATTCTATAAAACGTTTCCGTATAGTGACCGAACATTTTTGATTTTCGAAATAAATAGCAAAGTTTTAATTTACCCCAGGTTCAATACACATCTCTGCAATGATTGTTTTGGGGTTTTTACGGTTATTTATTTTTAACTGTGTAAGAAATACAGTACAAACTTCCACAGAATAGAAACTTAAGTATAGTTTGCCTATTTACCAAGTACGATCTTACACAATATAAAACAAAACATTTTACAAAAAGTTATGATTAAATAATTTTTTGTATCGACTAACAAGTGACGTTGCGGTGCAATTGATAGATATTAATGATATTGAAGGTAGTATTGTTTGTTTTTTACTAGGTACTTTGTACGTCAGATGTTGTAAATATGTAACGTGTAGATCACTACACGCTTAAGCAGTCTATAGCAACCCCAGCGTGCCCTAGCCTTTGGCCTGGCTTCTCTCTCAGATTTTCGCCATTCGGATCATTATTTTAGAGGCCTTGCTAATATTAACAGCGCGGGATATGTAAGATCGTCGGTGAAGCCGTTACTAATTTTTTAATTCTACATATTCAGACGATACTTTTAATTAAAGAACGTTAACATAAAAAATAATATTACGATGTAAGAGGCCTCAAGCCACATATTTAAACTTCATAAATACGAGTACATTAATGGGGTGCTTACTCCTACTACTTACTCTGCTTACTTCAAAATGATTATGTCCAAAAGTTCTTAAGCGTTTGCGCACTGATTTCCTTGTTAAAATATCATTTCCCAACTTTTAGTTACGAGTTAAGTTACGTTAAAAATAAGTTAAATTGATTAAAATACTACAACAAAATAATAATGGTCATTGTAAATTGAAATAAAACATTTAACGGCAACAAAAAATAACTTTTAAACGATTTTTCTTCCTGAAAAGCAAAGAGTGTTACCTCTTCCCACTGGCTATTTATTTACGGGCAATCACAAAAGGGTTTTTAAAAGAACCCTTGAGTTATAGTCTCTAAACAAATAAGGTGTGTATTGTTCGCTTTTTCTTTGTAATTTGACGCTGACTTTTGTTTTTGGCCGACTACCCAAAAGAAAGAGGTAACAAAATTGAATCGTGTTTATTTTTGTGTGTGTTTTATTACATATGTTGTTTATATTTCATGTAGTGAAATCTACTACTGTAATGATGTTATGTTCCTTGCATAGTCATAATAAAACTTGTAGATAAATTTTTGTAATTAATATTTTATATAAGAGGATGTTAAAACCGTTACCGTTTAATTGTATTGGTTTATTCATAATCATATAAGAACAAACTGACTTTTGAAATTTCCACCTCCGAATTTTAATTCGTAAAGTAAGTGCCACTAAAACAGTGAGTAATTAACATTAAATAAACGATTCTTCTGCATAAATAGGCACCACGGTGGTCCCGCCCCAGACGGTCCCCCATAAAAAGGGGACCTAGATTATCATCTTTATATAATTGACTAGACATTCATTTGCCATCCAATCGACGTGCGATGTTACATAGCAATCGAAACATTATTTAATTAACGATCACATCCTCTGTACTTGGACATAAAATAAAAAGAATATACCTTGTTTTTAAAAATATATTAATTGTAGTTTTAATTTGCAAAATTTAAAATTATAATATGTCTTCAGTGAAATTTGTTTTTTGATAGCAAACGTAAGACGTGAGCGTCTTTTTGAATTGATGTTTCAGTTCATATTATGAAACATAATTATCTTTAATAATATATATCTAATTAAAATACGAACTTAGCTGAAATCTCTTTTATTTGCTTATATGTTAAAAAAGAATTAAAAAGCACAATTCGTTTAATTTAAATAAAATGAACTGATTCTATTCCAATATGTTTTTTTGCATTTTCAATATGGTTAATGATTGATTTTTTTTTAAATTGCTTAAAGCGATGATACTACGGTAATATTATATTTTAATTATAATATGTGTAACTAATAATTTCTATTTTTAAATTTTCGTATCAATTCCTAACATCGAAATACAACTTTAGATCCGATGATTTTAATAAAAGTATTTTTTTATATTCTTTATTAATTAGTAATCATAATAATCTTAACTAAACTAAATTATTAATAAACTAAACTTGTAAAGCTAAGCAGCAGTCTATTCTGTTTGCGTTTTATTTTTAATAAGCTCAAATTTTGTTCTTATTAACACAACATTACAATGCTACAATGCATTGTAATGTTACGTAAATAACGTCACGTATAATAATAACACCGCAAGACTAAATGTAGATGTAAAAAAGGACATCTATTAAGAAATCACTTTTTAATGCATTTCAATTCATCTTAATGTCATCATCATTATGAAAAGGAGTAAACTAATGAGTTCGTAAGAAATATATAATAAAATAAGACATTTAATTCAGATTTCTACTTTATGTAAATAGCTTCATATCATTAAGTAGGTGCATCATCATCATCAGCCTGCTGTAGTCAACTGCTGGGCATAGGCCTCACCTAATACACCGCCTTCTCCATAGGGGTTTCAGGACCATATACCACGACGCTGGTCTAATGCTGGTTAATGGGTGGACCGACTTTTAACATACCCATCCGACGCATGGATCGTCTTACTTTTTAGACAATTGAGTGATATGCCCGAATTGCTCTAGCTTACTAGCAAACAACAATGAAAATTTGTTGAGTCCCCGCAGGATTCGAATACACGACTTCGGGTTTCTAAAGCACACGCCCTTACCACTAGGCTATGGAGGCAGGCATAAGTAGGTTATAAAAGAAAAATAGAAAAGAATTCAATAGCCAACTTAATAACAATTTGCAAACGTAGAAGTCATATACTTCTAAACATCCCCTAACTCATCCGTAATTATTCCGGCTCTCGCACTGTACGAAAAGTTTTCTAATTTAACCCTTATAACAATTCACTTATTACATTTAGCCAACGGTATAGTCTTACCTACTACATAATACATACTAACAATTTACTGAACTTTTAGATAAATGTTAGCATTAAACTAAGAAAAACGGGATAAAGTTGTCGTTAAAATAGCTCGAAATAATTGATCATGTTATAAATATTTGTTAAGTAGCTTTAACCATCTTAAGTAGTTCAAAAGAACTTTAAAGTTAAAGAGTAAGTTAACGTCACCGCCGAGACGTAGTTTTTCATAGGAGATCTTGACTAATGAAGACTACTTTGAACTTTTTAATTACTTCATCGCGTCTTAGCTTAAGAAGGTAGTTAAGTAGGTCACTTTACATTAATCCCGTAATAATAGTTCATGGAGGTTATTAAGACCAAAGAAGCGAAAGTAATTTTCAATCAAGCCAATCGAAAATTTAGGACCAATTTAAGCCAAGTAATTACTTTTTATTTTAGTGTAAATTTGGAAAATCCTATATAGGGAAAATTTATCGTAATATTTTTCGATTCAAATGTGATGTGATATAACACAAATTTATACAGGCTAAACGAGTTGTTTTGTAGGAAGAAAGCAAAATTATAATATTAAAATTGATTTTATTTAAGAAACTTGTCCTATAACATTGAAAAAACTAAACTATGATTATAGTGTAGGATCAAACTATGATTATAGTATTAAATGAAATATGGTTATTATATTAAAGACCCAAATGAGATAGTATGTCCTTCGGTCAAAAGCGTGCGTGAAGTCGAGCAAATCAAAAGCGATATATCTTTGACTTTGAACACTTACGTTTTCCTAAAACCCTAAATGTGATGGCATTTCTATGAGTCCCTTTGACCGAAATTGTATGTATCGCACCAAACTCCCGAGAAAGGACTTTACAGTAGAATATTTATATATACACGTCATGTCGATCAATTTATTTATATTGTGTTTCTCGATAAACTTATTTACCCGTTTGCTGAATGTCAAGTAATGGTTTACTTACGCAAACTTTATTAAATACAAAAGATACATTTGAATAGATGAATAACATATTTTTAAATTTAGTGTTTCACTTTTTAAAAGACAGTTATCGGTATACGAGCGAAATTTATACGTGACAACGTGGCAGAATTTAGAATTTTTGTAATGTGAATATTCATTTGTAAAGTAGGAAGAAGGATCAAATAATAATAACAATTCTAAGTATTTAAATAACAAATTCGACGCTCGAGTGGAAGAGAGAGGCAATGCATGAACCGGTAAGCATGCCCCTCTTTCTCTTTCTTTCTGCCTGTCTTTCACTTAAGCAGGCCAACTGCGCACGAGTAAGAGAGACGCGTGCCCCTTACTTTCTCTTATGGTGGTTTATGGAAAGCGTTACGTTATAGTGGGCGGCGCTGTGACACAGTTTTCGTAATAATATTATACCTATTTGAAAAAAGAAAAAATAAGTACAGTAAACATATGTACAAATATATATACATGTGTACTATTCAATTTACTTAAAAGTTTTCATAGATAGATAGCCTTTTAAGAAACAGTCAAAGTATATCGCTGCAAGATTACACAACGAGGCTTCAGCTCCCAGCTATTTAAAAACTGCAGCAAATTGTTAACTAATCACAGAATAGCAACTACATTGGTATATATTGGAAGATTAAATTTGAAATGAATTAAATTTATAAGATAAGAATTCCATATTTAAAAGGTTTTAGATTTAAAGTTACAAGGAAACGCTAATTCTAAGAAACGTTAAGCTTTACAAATGACCCAAGGAGCGTTGAGGCATATAAAATATTGGAAAAGTTTAGGAAGTGAATTTAAAAATTGGAATTCATAAGAGCAATGCTCTTCAAAGGTGACAATTACCTTTTGATGCTAACACTCTATATAAAAGGTTGCGCATATTGTAGATATACACTAAAGATCGAAAGAAAGGCGAATCGTATGTGATATAATCTTAACAAAAGAATCTTGATGAGCTTTTGCATTTTGGAAGCAAATGCATATCATCTTAGAGGATGTAAGTAAGTAAGTAGCTTTAAAAGTAAAATTTACATTTGTCAAAAGATAAAGCCGATATGTCTTTAAACAAAATTACTCACAAAGAAAAATTTAAAAAAATAAACCATGTTTTTTGAGAGAGATGACTCAAGGATCCCTTAAAAATCCTTTGTGTTTATTTTAATATAAATAGAATCCAGGTCTGTCCCGTGACCATAGACCCTGGAAAGGGCTTGAAACGTCGATATATTTTATATTAATCGATATTTAATATACGTGTATTTGTATTATTTATATATAATTATATTAAGAGTTTCAAATTTCAATATACAGAAAATTGCAATTCCCTACTTTTATCTCTACATGTCACAGTTTACTGACAGAAAATGCTATCGGCATTAAATTCGCCTCTGCGTGAAGCTTTAGTAAATTATATAATTGAAAAGTATTAAAACACGATAAAATCTGTAAAAATTGTATCATTTATCATTTATAGTATTCGCGATAGCAACAGAATGATTAAATTAATTCTTAACGAAACTTAGTATATGTGTTTTTTTAATTGTATTCAACGTTTTTTAATATAACTCAGTACGAATGCATCTTTAGCGGTTTAGTGAAAAATTTACTCTGCATATGAATAAATTTTCGTTATAAAATCCATTCTAGGATGAAAGTATATAAATTTGTATAAAAATGTTATAAAAAATTCCGATGATAAACATTTGCAATTAGTTAAATTATTAAACTTGAAATAAAATGGATTTTATTTTTAAAGAGATCGTAGCCGCATTCTGCACGAAGTCATTAAGTTGTAATCTTGAACTTTTAGCTCTTTGGGCTTATCGCAAGCGCGGTTCATGTCTATGAAAAAGCAAATACCACTGTATCTATTCTATGCATAAATTGAAAAGATAATACATCTTTTGATTCCTTTAATTCGATAACTACTGACTTCTTTAATTGTACTACGAATAGCAGCGAATAATGTCGGCAACCCACTAGCTTGCTAGTTAATTGCGGAAGTGCCGAGTCCACGCCTCAATGACTTTTTAACGCTACAAAGCTGACACGCAATAAATCTGCAATTCAAAAGTAGAAATATATTGCACTGAATACCTGTTTGAATTTATATGAGACTATGAATTGAAATGGCTACCGAATTAACGGTTTATCGAGAATATACATTCATTATTTATTGCGGTCATGCTTTGTATCAATATCTTCGTAATACTATAATCTTATGAGAAGGTTGAGTTAAATATACAAAAATATGTACCATAGAGGTGTATGCTTATCATAATATTATTATTAATGCGAACAAATTTAAGTTATAATAATGAGAAAAGTTAAGGTTAATATCACTGAAAATTTGTTTATAATAACAATCTTTGGCCAAGCTAAAAATAACAAGCTTTTAAAAAGTGCCTATTTTTGGCAATATTTTTCTCATATATACATATATATTTTTTTAATTTTTAAAGAATAATTTGCTTCAAAATCTTCCGGTATTAAAAGATCTCATGAATACGAACATATAAATTTCAAACATATTGAGGCACTTTTCGAAAGATTTGATTCTACCTTTTTGGTAACAGATATTAAGATGATTACAAATTTTTAAGTCAACATTACAACAACTTTTAGGTTTTGTAAAAGATTTTAGTAATTTAAACTTGACTCTATCGAGTAGTTTATAATTCAAAATTCATAATTTAGCAAGAGCCAAAGCTAAGTAAATTTATCCATAACATTAATATTAACATCAAATATTATTTAATGATGTTTAAAATAATTAATGAATTTAGTGGACCACAAATTTAATTTATTTTTGCATTTATATGAATATTTTGAAGGTTTAAAGCTAACATTTAACCCTTGCGGTGTGTGAAAGTACATTTATGTTCCAGTTTGGGTTTTTTATATAAACATTTTTATATAAATTTGGTATTTGTTTAACTTCAAGCCGTTACCTGTCGTTATACTATCTGCTTTCTGCGGTACTTGCAGGTTATTTTTGATCTTTAACTAGTTTTTTTGGAGATTATTTAAGGACATACAACTTTATTAAAAAACAAAGAATCGACGAACCCTAAAATGAGGTTCGAATATGCTCTATTGCAATTTTAACAATGTTTTGCATTAAATTGACTATTATGGGTTATTCTTAAAACAGAGGTCTCGCGGACTTTACTGTAGATCATGTAAAGAAGTACAACTATGTAGGACATAGTTTAAGTCTATATTATACGGTTTCGGCAGCATTTCTTAATTTCTTAAATATTTATTAAACTATTTATTACAAAATTATTAAAAAAGATAGAACCAAATGACAACTAATACCTTTCATAAAAAGTGACAAAATCGGAGTACTAGGAGCGGAGCAATGAGGTAACATATATATTAACTAGTTGGAAAAAAAAAGTTGCGGAAGCGAGTACGGTGGGAGCTTATATTGCATAAAACGTCATTAACATCATATATCTCACTTATAAAACTGGTAAATTTCTTGGTAAATTTTTTTACGTTCTAAATTTTACAATTTTGTAACTAACGAAGGCTACAACCTGGCCTTAGTTAGTTTTTCACCTTATTTTAACAGTGTTCAATACTAAATTCATATAGTTTTGTAGGGGGTTTACATCTTTTTCATTAAGATTTACTCAAGTAACAGCTTTTATTAGTATAGATTTTTTTCATGCCTATTGTATAATACACTGCATGAGTCATTTTACTTATCAGAAAATTCATTGATGAATAATTTTGCCTTAATAAATAAAAACCATTGACAATACAAAAAGCTTTCCAGTAGGATTCGATTTCATGAACTCCGGTTGTTTATTGTTGAATCAAGAACCAATACCAACAGGTCACGAAGGCAGGTAACACGGTACCTCCATTAAAGATGTTATTTATAAAGTAAACTTCGTAACAGCATTATAGAACAAATTAAATTTTGATTTAGTATAACCCCGAGAAATAAAGAATTTGACTAATGTGATGCCTATAGCGGGAAATGCACAGAATGTATTTACTGCAATATGAATGTTCTTTTAGCTTGTTTTTTTTTTACCATAGAGTTGGCATTGTTTCGCTTCCAACTTTATAACTTGGTAAAAACCCCTCAAAATTCCTGTGTAATACGACAAACGACATTCGAGGTAATGCCAATAATTGATGTAAATTTTAAAATACAGGATTTCTTACCCATTGTAAAATAAATTGCATAATTATTTATTTTTTGTATACCTGTTCATTAAGTTTTCCGATATGTGGAAAATATGATATCTCAAAGATTTTTATAGATAAAAATATTTTTTCCCAATCAAATTATTATACAAGTTTAAATTAATTGTTTCAAGAAATACATTTAATAAATGATGTCATCTATTTCGTATCCTAGTTAATAACGTTACGATTTTTTTAACAAGGTTAAGTTCAGAAAATATTATAGCTTCCACCTTTACATTCAACACTATTTTTAAGAAGAAAATCGACATTTTTAAATTATTTAATTAATAATCTTCTACATTTAAAATCCCCAAAGCTTTTGCAGTTCGTGCCGGAATATCTAGACGATGGCAAGTTATTTTTGGATACAAGGCTTTACACTTTTTACTATAGTTTAAATAAACTACATTACACCCTCATATATTATAACCTATGAAATGTCCTGATATATAAACTATTTTATTAAAAAGATTCATTAAAATCGATACAGTAATTTGAGTGAAAGAGTAACAAACGTTTATCCTCGACCACATTCGCATTTATAATATTAGTAGGATCTGCAAATTACAGATAATTTAATGGAAATTTTTAATGGACGCCAGTAACATTGCTAGTTAAACAAGGACTCGTTTTTTATTATATTTTCCTTATATCAATATAAAATAATTCGTTGGATTTTCTAAAAGCAAGATAGTTTTATTAAATGTATCAATAGTATAACGTGATCGATCCCCCCACTAATGATATCAATAATTATTCCTAGATAGTCTTTAAAAGTTTCTTATTTAGTTACTTTTATGTATTCCATATCACTTTTATCATTTTAACTAGCAATTTTAGGTTACAAATATTTAAATGTATCAACTAATTTAATTTAGTTACTTTACATGGAAGACATTTTTTCTAATATATCCTATTTTAATAGCAGAAGTTTCTTCTACAATTGGGGATATAATTAAAATAAAATAATTTTTATGCTAGTGCGACGAAGTATTGACATTTTCCGTGTTACCACAAATATCAATGCAGTCAATGCTTGTCTATGATGGTTCTTTAGGATAAAGACACTATACCTAATAATTACTAGTATTACTAATTATCTAATTGAAATCAAGTTTCCAAGATAAATTTAAAAGCAGTTATCTCATTTAACGATATAAATTATAAAGAAGATAAAAAAAGGTTTTATAAAGTTAATTTTCTTTAAAATACAAACGTATTTTACTTCGAATCAGTTTATACTTAACCTTTTCTTATACAGAAAACTCGTACCCCACGAATCGTTGCCTATAAAATTTTGCGGCAAACTTTTCCAATTTTACCTCATATCAATTCACTTATTACCTTCATCCGAATCAATATCGTTAAAAGTAAACGAAACCTTTCCTTCGGCTTATTTAATTCGAACAAACTCTTAGCTCTATAAAGGGAAGAAATAGCAGACATTATGCTTCCATTATAGTATCATTTTTTAACTTTTAGACACATTTATTCGTTGAACAATATGTTATAAAATGTACTATCTGCCTAATACTATTTAATTATTTTATTAATAATAAGTTAATACTGTTAATCCTAAAAGATCTAAAGGAAGAATAATTTGAAACACGAATTAAATAAATTTCAGAGGGGTTCTTTCTACTCTACAAATATTTTACGATAACTAATGAAAATATTTAACTTTAACCAATTTTAAAGTTTTATTTCAGTAGTTATTTATGTGAATAATACACATAATTCATAAAAAAATATTTCTTAAACATACTTTTCATAGCTGCGTCTTAGGGTATCCTAAATAGTAGCAACAGAAATGAAAAAATATCCAAATTTTAATAGAGAGGATGGTTGGTCTTTGCCACCTTTCTGGGATCCAATAATTTCAAAAATTACACGCAAAAATATAAAAACTACAAAACCGAAGGACAGTTTTTTTTCAAACCAAAATTCAAAAATAAGAAAATAAAAGATTAGTCAATTTTTAAAAAGAAAACTCTGACGGTTATTCCAAAACATTGAGATACAGACATATACCAACTTAGTCTGCCCGTGATCATGGATGCTGGAAAGAATCCGAAACGTCGGGAATAAATATATTTAAGTAACGCGGAAAATCCGTAAATTAGTGGATTTGATTTGTATAATAATCGCGTAAATAAAATAAATAATTAATATAGTTTAAGTTTACATAATGGATATTGCACTGAAATTATTTTTTTATACTATTTACATAAAACGTGTCATAGACAACATTTGCGGTGCAGCAAAAGCGGTGGTTGGAATTTTGTATATAGAGCACGTTGTTACTTGCTTATTACTGACGTATACGCTATTTGAAGTCGATAATATATTTTTTGTTAAAATTTGACTTGTTTTAGATTTTACAGTCAGATGTTTTAATCCGAAATAATCGACGCTACTCAAAGAAAGTAAAATGGCGATGAGCAGGCTACGTAGATATAGATAGATGATGGATGGACTGTTACGATGCTTTCATGGCCATGGCTTAGTATGTAGTAAAAGAGCCAGACCGTAAACAGAATAAGGGGACAACGCCGCACGGACTTCGGACTCTGTCCAGCATCCACGATCACTGCAGACTAAGTTGGTTAACATGGTAATATACTTTTGATAATATATACCAACTTACTCTTCTAAGTATTTAACTGTCTCCGTAAACTATTGGTAAAGACTTACGCCTTACAAAAGAAAGGTCTTAGCTTGAATATTACAGAGACTCACCGACTTTTCGTTTTTGTTTCCTAGTCGGTTAAAGCAATGCAGGCTGATCACATTTGCGCGTATAATTGAGCAATATAATATCTCCTGCACAATTGACTAATCTCTAATATAGATCGGCCGCTGTAGTCGAAGTCAGCTGAAGGACATTATCTATTTGAAAAACCGCTCCAAAATTTAAGCATGCATACGGACAGATAGGCATCGAAAGCTATTTTGTTTTATACTATGAAGTGAAGGTGATACAGTTACAATTTGACTCAATCTTGATAATTCAATTTAATTGTCATGTCTGCTAATTTTTAAGTATGGTAATTTTAATCATATAATGACCTCAAGTTTGTAGCAACTGTTTGTTTAAGAAAAATGATTCATACTGATTAAGGGGCATAATTATTTCATTGAAAATTATTATATTAAAGTTTCGAACCCTATATATTTTTCGTTTCTTATCAATTACAAGCCGTGCAATACAAAATGCTTTTTTTACAAAGTCATGTAAAAGGAGATTTATATTCATTACTTTATCGTTAATCATTTTTAAACTCTTAACTTACATTAATTTTAGGTTATAGTTTAACATACTTGTCAAATATTCATTATAATATTAATGTTACGAAGAAAAAAAATGCAGGAATTAATCATATCTTCTCCAAGTAGCTTATTTTTCTACTTAGTTTTAAGCCATATTCTTAACGAAATGCGCCGTTGCAGCTCTTAAAAAACTTATAACGCACGATTTGCTATACTAATGAAGACATATGCATCTATGTAGAACTAAATAATATGCGAATATGAGCCAGTTTGACAATACTTACACACTTTTAAATAAAAGTAGCCAGAATGTGTCATCTTCTTTTTATAATCTTTTATACATTCATCCACTGGGACCAATCAATATCTTTTAGTAAAGGAACGTTAAAGATATTCTTTCGACTTGAAAAAGAACCCCAAATGAACTTCATATTGCAAATTATTTAATTTAATGTTAATAAAGATCCATTAGGCTGTACATCCCAAAGGGGACGTAAAACGTCTTATTAAGTCGTAATTTTATTTGAAATACTTCGGAGATAGAAAATTTTTAATCTTAAGATGTCTTTGGGGATTATTAATACGGCTCTTTGTGTTCTTTACTTATGAAAAATGTACTAATACCATTGCATTAATTAAAGATGGCTTCAGGTTTCATGGCTATTAGCAAGGAAATGAATTCTTACGATGCAGCAGAAGTTATAAAAAGAAGACCATTTTTTTTCGATATATATTTAGGCTTTGATACGAATCCTAAATGATAATCCAACTGCAATTCACATTTTGTTAATATATTTCACCTTGGTCTGTCGAAAAAAATTTAAAAGATGCACTTCCTCTTTCTGTATACTCTCAAAGCTTGATGGACGGACCGAAAAATTGAATGGCGCGCGTTAACTGTTAAATTTATGTTGATAAAATTATTTAGAAATCAAATAAAACTTAACATTTTAACACTTATTTATCCAATTAAAAACATAGGATGTACTGAATAAAACACTTTAAAAGCAAAAGCAAACAATATTTTATGTCGCGAACTCTAGTCCATTTTTTAAACATCCATTCATAGGAAAAGACATCTATGAAACTTATGAAAATAACACATCTTTATCTATTTATTTACACTTTTTGTACAAAATCAGTACCATGGCGGACTTAATGCCAAAGGCATTCTCTGCCAATCAACCATTGGGTGGTTAAGAGAATGTTAAGCAGGTGCAATTATTAAAAAAAAGGGAAAAACAAGGTTTTGTACGTAAGAATTGGGTCGTTAGAGAAGTACTAAATGGCAAAATATTAAAAAAAAGTAATACACATGCATAAATATGTTCACAATACAAATATACGTAATTCATATTGCGATACAAAATACACATAAATATAAAAGATATATATGCATAATTACATAAACTTGCATACATAAGTACATAAACATACAAAAACTTATTTATATATAGTTATAAATATCAGATTAAAATAAAATAAAAGGATCTGTTTCATTGTTGAAATTGACTTAAAAGTTTCTTGCTAATTTTTCCGTTTAAACTCATTACGACTGTACGGGGAATGACGAATGGGTGAGGTCAGAACGGTGAACGGGACATTGAAGCAGAAGATTATACGCTGAGCGAAGGTTTTTGCTGCTGACTTCACATAGATACTGAAATGCGAGGATATGTAAGCTGGCGTGAACGGTGAATTTAGTAAAGAATAGAGAGTGGTAAGCGTCTTTGGAGAATAGGTAGCCACTGCAAATGAACACGATAAGTCGAGACATGGTCAAATTTACTTTATATATATATGTCTAATTTTTCTGTACCTGTGTTCAAAGTTTGCTCTTTTTACAGAACTGGACCGATTTGAATATTTTTTTGTGTGTTTGAGTCGATTTGATGATGGTGTAGATTCCCAATTAAGCCCGGTAGGTGGTACTACAATCAGTGTCCAGGTTACTTTATCTATACTGCAAGCAACCAAAAGTGGTTCCTTACAGTTTATATATACGACCTATGTCCTCCAAAAACGAGCTATTCGAGCGGTCTATAACCCGGGCCCCAAAGAATCCAAAAATTGTTCACAGAGATTAAAATACTATCCGTTACTACTCAATACATATTCGAAAACTTAATGTATGTGCAAAAAAATAGAAATGGCATTGTGATGCTCATAACATAAATACGAAAAAAATAATGTAATTCCAGCAACTAGATTGTGAAGAATAAGAAAATCTTTTATGGGACAATGTATTCGCTTTTACAACAAAATCCCAGTAAACGTTCAGAATTAAGCTATTAATAAATTTAAAAAAGTAGTAAAAGAACCCTTATACATAAAGTTACATAAGGTTTTTTAGCAAAAAATTGTAAGAATAAAGAGAAAAACACACGACACAGTTTAAAATAAATTTTAATCCCTAGAGTTTAATCAAAGGTGTAATGAAATGATGAGTTCAATAGCGAGCTTGATTAACTGACAATAATTAACTCAAGGCAGTCGTCTATCGAAACTGGGCTCGATCGATCGACGAGTACGTACATTTGTTATTAAACGAAAGGGTTACATTACAATTATATTATTCCACATTATTAAAGCAGATCGCATGATAATTTATGAAGAGGCAAACATGTAAATAATAATTTACTTTAACCAGGTATAGAAAGGAAAATAAATCACAGAAAATTCAATCTATAATTTTATAAATATATCTTTCTTAATTATTTCTATTGCTTGCGCGAATATTGTACATTATTAAATAAAATTACTTTACGGATTTTATCGCGTTTATTTTACATTTTAAATTCCCGACGTTTCGAATACTTTCCAGCGGCCGTGGTCACGGGGTAGACTGAGATGTCATGCGTCTTCTTGCCAGTGCCGAAGCGGGGTTTCAGATCTTAATTTTATTAATTATTTTTAATCTGTACTCTCGACCTATGCAAAATGAACTGATTTTATCTGTATAGCCGGCAGTGGTATTATGCTTGGGTTTAAATTTAATTTATTAATTATGGGATCCCAAGCAGGTGGTAGAACCCAACCATCTTCTCCTTGATAACACCTTGAGCCATACTGTGTATAGGAAACCAACCCATACAAATAAATATTTAAATGGCAATTCACACCCCATCCATCCCAGTTAGCTACCGTGGTCAAATCTTGTTTCCAGAGGCACGAGGGATCTGTGATGATGAACACCTGGCGGCTGAGCTACACCATGTTAAGCAAGACTGCGAGACAACAAGCTCGCTGCGCCACGGCAGCGTCACAGTGACGAGTGAAGGCAGCCACAGGAGCGAGTACCTGCTGTTCTACCTTTGTGAGAGGCGTAACTGACAAGATTGGCTACATTTTGAGGCGGGCTTCAATCAAAACTTATTTCAAGCCGCTGAAGAAGATTGGTCAATTCCTACCACCTGTCAGTGCAATATTCCTCTACAAGACCCAGGAGTGTACAAGCTAGATTGTGACTGTGGCTCTCTTATATTGGACAAACGAAGCGAGCAATAAGAACCCGTGAAGGAACATATGCTGACATTAAACATAGAAGACTCAACAAGTCGGCAGTGTGTGACCATACATTAAATCACCCAAACCATTACATCAGATTTGATCGACCACAAATCCTCGCTAAAGAACACGATTCCTACCAAGGATAGAACCCAACCATCTTCTCTATTAAAATTTGGATGTTTTCTAATCTCAATAGCCTCACGAATCATCCTTGGTAGGAATCGGTGTTCTTTAGCGAGGATTTGTGTCGATCAAATCAGATGTAATGGTTTGGGTTGATTTAGGTATGGTCACACACGCCGACTTGTTAGGTCACGCGGTTCTTATTGCTCGCTTTGTTTGTCCAATATAAGAGAGGCTGCAGTCACATCTAGCTTTACACTCCTGGATCAGATGCACCTCTCACAAAAGGTAGAACAGCAGGTACTCCTTCACTGTGGCTGCCTTCATTCGGTCACAATGACGCTACCGTGGCGCAGCAAGCTTGTTGTCTCGCAGTACTTGCTATAGCCTGCTGCCAGGTGTTCATCATCACAGATCCTCGTGCTCTAAAACGAAGATTTGACCACGGTAGCTAACTGGATGGATGCTGGTGTGAATACGTTGAAATATTTATTTGTATGGGTTGGTTTCTAAAAATTTGAAATCAAAATTCTTAAAATACTGAAATTTTACGCTTTTTGCCCATTATTCTACATAAAATGGAGACACAGTATATAAAATTTCTGGTAATGATTTATTTAAGTTGATAATATTTTTTTGTAATGAAATATTAAAATCAAAACAATATTTTTTGAAATTAAATTCTCCGAGGGAAATAAACAAATTATTTATTGCAACTGTTGCGTTAACTATTAACTATTGGTATTTTGAGATCTTTCATTAATACTTTGGTCTGTATTTGTAGTTCCAATAAGGGATCAAAAAGTAGTAAGAAAGAGATAGAAAATAGTGACGATTGACAAGTTAAATTTTTATTTTTCTGCATATTCCACTTACACATCGACTCCAGCGTTAATTTGGTGACAAGGTGAGAAACATATAGGTGCCAGAGCATAAGGCGATGGTCAACCAATTTGAAGCCAGCTCGCTGAATGCCTGCCATCGCTACTGCCAGCCTATGAGCGAGTGCGATATCAAGACGAAACATTACACCCCTACGATGCTTGTATTTTTTCATCATTGACGGCATTCTCAACTTGGGGTTTAAAGCTGCATCATAACCTGTAATAGTTTTTCCACTCTCCAGGTTATCAATCATCAATATCATTTCCGACTCACAAAATATTGAGGCCATAACCTTGTCGGCCGATGCATAACGATTCTTCTGGGTTGGTGAGGATGGCCGTATCCATTGCAAGATTTCTGTTTTGCCTCCTGATCAAAAGGATGAACCCATGCTTCATCCACTGTTACAAAACGAGACACAAGAAAAAAACGAGACAAAATGTTTCCAGAATCTTTTTATAACTTGTCCTATAATATCTTTGAAATATCAAGTCGACTATGTTTTTGATTCTCGGCACTCACCTTGCGGAGACTTTTCTTATTTTCAAAAACTGTGACGATTTGGATAGATTGAGGTATTCATATTATCTTTATTCAATATAGATGCATTCCATGCAACATTTTCTTATTGATTGTTAAATAAACTATCATTGGTTTGGAAATGGAAGCCTATGACTTGAGAAGAACCGGTGTAAAGAACTTAGGGGGACCGAAATATTTTTTCAATATTTTTCACATACAACATCATATTTAACAGTTTGAAATAGCCAGTATGTGTTACCTACCAAGTAGTCATTACAGCAATAATAGCCTTTATCACACAAACGTTTTATACAACTTTTTTGAATTTATTATCAGATAAAAGCTAAACATTTTCAGAATTCTCAAATTAGGTATCAGATGGTAATTCTTTGGTCGCTCAAACCAGTTATTTCCAAAATTGGTAACATTATCTTGAAAAACTGAGGTCGATGGACGATGGAGTATGGAGGAATGGAGTATATTTGACGATTTCACGTCGATTTTTCGTTCTACTAGAATCATCAATTTCTTTGAGGTAACTTAGAATCAACAACAAAACTAGAATCAACAAATCTGAGCTCGGTTGTAGCAATGATACACTTACTTTTGCTACAATTTCGTTTCAATTTCCAAATCGTTTAATTTTGATAACATCATAAATTCTAAAACCAGTTTCGGTTTCGGCAAAAGTTTCAGCCAAATTTGGCCGAAACCGAAACTGCGGCTGACACTTGATTTTTGGCCGAAACTCGGCCGAAACCGAAACCAAAATTTCGGTCGGACACTATTGGAAACGGATGAAAGTCAGCTGGGAAAGATACGGTAGTTTTATCGTATGTAAGTCCTCATTGGGTAAGTAAATGATGTTATACATACATACATCAACAGCCTGTGACAGTCCACTGCTGGACATGGGCCTCCCCTAATATCCCTTTATCCATTAGGGGGTTTTGGACCGTATCCCACCACGCTGGTCCAATGCGGGTTGGTGGGTGGACCGACTTTTTACATGCCCATGCGACGCATGGATCATCTTACTTTTTAGACAGTTGGGTGAAACGCCAATACCACTAGGCTACGGAGGCAGTTACGGTTTTACTATACAGTTCGGTCGCGGAGCAAAATCCCTCCCCTCCAAGCCTGCCGTAAGGAACTTCGTCCCAAAACTTTGTCGATCGCAATTATGTGGGTATTCATCGCTATCATATCAATATCGTATCGATTTAAAGTGGTTAAAAATTGACAATACTTTTATTTTATTTTCTGTAGTTTTTTGCAAAAAATTTACACGTAACCAACCCATACCAACCCAACCCAGTAATATAGGATAGTAATGACATAAGAGGGGTGCTCAAAAGTGTTATTAAAAAGAAAAGAAGGAAACAACCAAAATAATATCGGATATTACAAAATTATATGATTTTTCACGTAGTTTTGGTCAAGATCTCAGGTATTTTCGTAGAGTAACAGAGAGAGAGAGTTGTTATAGAGAAATAGATGATATGTGTAATATAAATAACGTAATCAAGGATAGGAAGCATTATGTAAAGCTGATTGTGATCTCATTCATCCGCATTAGACGTTATGGTAAAGTTTATTTTCTTAGAGAGAAACTGATGACAAATAGAATAATTTTATATATTATAAAAGCACAACTCAATAGTCTTTTTAACAAATAATAAAAGTTAACAAATTGAATAGCATAAAATTTAAAAAATATGGTTGATAATAATTTTACTACAAAGTTGCTAAAGATGGGTAAATGAATTAACAAGTTTATTATTCAAGTGTAATAAGATTGTGTTAATTTCTTAATGGTTTCGAAAATCTCACATTTGTTAATACCGGTGTGACGAAAAATTACTTAACCCCATAGTTTTATTTTCTTAGATAACCACTATAGAAACGTTTATAAAAGATTATCGCTGCACTTCAAACATACATCACGGATAAGCGTTGGCTCTTTCGAACGTGCTCCGCATTTTCCGATTCAGAGAGTGATTTGTTAGAGGTAAACTGTTTGAAATTTCTGTTCTGTTTTTTTTTTATTACACGTTGTTGATACATATTATAACCGCGTAAATAAAATAATTAACCCGCCAAATACGAAAATTTTAAAAAAAGAAGTGTATAAAATAAACAGTTTGTACATTAATTGTGGCATAAGCATAAACAAGTTACGTACAAAACTAGAAATTTCAAGAGAAGGTTCTACACGTGCAATGACAGTAATCAAAGGTAGAGAGTAGTAGTTCTAATTAAATTGAATAAATATTGTTACACAAGGTTAGGAGCAACGCAGACGGTGTGCAAATACATTAATAGATTCTCCCGCGGGCTTCAGACACGCGAATGAGCGATGCAAAATGTGTCCGTGTGTATTTGCATTCGTTGTGAATGTCATTGTCACGACCTTAATTGCCCCTACGTGCAGTGTTGCAACTCGAATGGTGTAGAGGTGTAGAGTTGTTATACTAACGGAATATTTTAAGGGTGCTTAATTAATGTTCGTTTTATTGGAGTTCAAAACTGCTGTTATGTTCAGTACAATTTGTCTCCTTAAAACAGTGTGCAATTCGCTAATGTTTTTGGTTATACATAATTGTTTCTTCTAATGGTACATTGCTTTGTAGACCTTTGCATTACAAATAGGATGTCGTGGGTTTGAAGTTCAAGGATAACGGAAATTTTATCTTATATCAACTATTTATATTTAAATTGATTGATAGATACTCTGTCGATTGGATATAGTGTATTTTTCTATTGTAGAGGGTAGATACCAATTAGTGGGACTGGTAAAAAAGTTATTCATGTAAATCTGGATAGAGAGAAGCAGAACTCATGATAATTTAGGAAAATTGCTCAAAGAAGGACAAAATAACACTCATCATATTTATATTCAGCAGGCTCGGTAGTTGTTACACTAGTATTCTAGAGCAGTTGAAAAGCAGTTTCATTCAAATGCCATTTGTTATTGTTAACTGTGACACAGTTATATATATATTGTTTAGAAAGAGTTGCACAAAAACACCTCGTTCACCACTCTGTATTTTGAGAATCGACAGTACTGCACGGTTATATATTCATTTGTTAATTTTTAATTTTCTTCTACATAGGTATATTCAATACAAAAAATAACACTTAGAAATATTAAATAATATTCAAACACATGATACATAACTATTTTATTATTTTATTATATAACCGAAATTACACGAACAAAGACAGTACAAACAGAATTTCAAAGAGTAGATAAACTTTTAAATAATTGTTAAATCCTTTAACGGGTACTTTAATAAAGGTTATTCAATAGACGTGCTCGTTAAAATGCTATGCTCAGGTTAGTGTTCAGGCTACAAATTAAACTGAAAGTCTATGTATTCAATTATATATGTCATAAACATCTACACTAAAAACAAGCAATATAAGCGTATTATCTATTATATATCTTAATATATTTTTGATACCTGTAGCAAACCTCCTTGTTTTCTTCTCTTTTTTAATACTAGGTAGCAACATCATAACAGTAGCGCTGCGGACTTGTATTCATTTCTAAATTATTTCGAAAATGAATATAACCATATCGTTAAAATATGATCGCCAGCAATGGATTTTACATATAGTAATACTTTTTTATTGTTTGTTTATTGCATATATCAATATTAAGTTTTTATGGCTGCAACAAGGGTTTGAAGGGTCCAATAAAAATATTTCATCATCAAGCGAAGGGGGCCAATTATGCAGTCCTTTACTTTATTCATGTTTTTCAATGTATCTGAATTTATACTTAGATATTGATGCCTCTCAAGTTGTTGATTTCAACATTTTATTGATAATGTATGTGCTCATCTAAGATTCAAAACATATTTGAAGTTTGAATCTAGGTAAATCTTCCAAATATAAGTAATAAGTAATTAATCAAACAGAATGGCATCTTTACTCTTGTTTGCGTTTTTGTTGCGACTTTAGGGTCGCTAGTCAATTTTACCGACTTTTCTAAAGAAGAGATCTTAAATCGATGCGTATGTTCTTTTTTAAATTTACCTAGTCGCTCCGCTCCTAGTGCTTCGATAATGGTCATTCTTTTTTTATTTGTTAGATATTAACTGTCATTTGGTCCGCTTTTTAAAATAATTTCGTGATGACCGGTGATAGGTCCCCTTTTTACATGGGACCGTTTGGGTGGGTACTACCACGGTGCCTATTTCTACTGCAAAGCAGTGAAAACACTCCTGTGTTCCGGTTTGAAGGGCACCGTAGCCAGAGTATTTACTGGGTAAACGAGACTTGAGACTTAACCTACCGTGAGACATAGTATCCTATGTCTCACGGTAGGCAGCGCGTCGGTGATACCAGTGTTGCCAATATCTATGGACGTCGGTGACCACTATCCATCAGGTGGCCCGACTGCTCGTCTGCCTGCGTTGGCAACAAATAAAAAAATATGAGATTTTTAATAGAATTTTAAGATATTTAGAAAATTGCTTCGGGAAAAATGACAACCTCGTACGATTAAATTGCAAACGCTTGCTCAATCTTAAGAGCTACACGTAAACTATACTTTACATAGTTTTACTACTTGAATTGGTCCGGGAAAGCATACATCTACGTTATAAGAAAAGCCACAGTAAGCATTTTAATTTAAAATTAAAAAAAAACTTTTGAGGCATATTCAGAAATAATTTAAGGTTAAAGTTAATGAATTCAAAAAAATATGTTATGCGCAGAAAACGTGTCATCATACACAGCATTTTGATTAAATTAACTCGTTGAAAGATATCATAGATATAAAACTCGTCAGCAGAAATCGCAAGGCAGTTTCAAGGAGATCTGTTATATTGCGCTAAATGGCGCTAGGTACTGTTAGAAGTAGGTCATATATTATTTTTAGGTTAAAATTACAATTGTTTATATATTAATGACACTAGTAGCGAAGATGAAGATGGATATATTTTTCATTGATACAAACTCTGTACATTATTTATTATGAAAAACGGTGGAAAAGTCAGTCAGAAAGTTACAAAATTAGTAAACAAAAACTTACTAGAAAAAGTTAGACGAATAATATATGTTATTAGAATTTATGTAACATCAGTTTGATATCAAAATACGGTAATAAACAGGAACACGATCCAATTACTACAATTTCAAGCTCGGGCAATAATCGTGTGACCCTCCAGCAATGGCTTTGTTTATCCGATTGACAGAAATTATATAACGTGCCGATTTTCATTGTTGTCAAACAGGCAATTTTTATTTTAGTGCGTGCAGTACATTTTAAAGATAATGCTAGGTTATGTTTTTTGCATTAGACTTGGAAAGTATCACTGCGGTGCCTAATTGTGTCACAAAGTTGCTGCGTGTAACCATAATCATGAACCGTCACTGCAGCTGTTCCACTTTAACTTCACATAAACATACAAATAAAGGATTGATTAAATAAAGGATTAATTTCGCTAATATAACTATTTAACATATTCAAGACCCTCGCACTGTCCGAAGAAGGAATTAAAAGTGCGCCCAGTCTTGAGGATAGTCTGTACAAATGTATAGACTATCCTCAACACTTTTTTTAATTAACATATTTTTTTATCCTACATCGTTTTAGAACATCTTAAATGTATACTAATTAACAATTATTTTGTCAAGATGTTTAGTTTTTATACATAGTCAGCGGATACGACTACCTTTTCAACATTGCATTCATTTTCGCCGAGTTGCAAAACGAAGGTGACGACGTGTGCAATGCTCTTGTAGGGGTTCTCCCCTCTCCCAAGGGACCAAGATTCTGTTATTAGGGATTGGTAGTGACGCGCTATTACTGTTAAGCGCTTTTAAGATTATGCACTGTTTCCAATTTTCTAATTGTGCTGTTACTGCATTAAGTTATATAGTGGTGTTTGTAAGTAAGAAAAAAATTTGCAATATTGCGAGGTATTCTAAATAAAAATGACTATTTGATTCACAAATTAAGGAAAGCATAGGATATACAATTACTACATTTAGGCATTGCCTAAATGTAGTAATTGTATAAATACCAATTAGAAGTATAATCTTTGTGCAGAATAGAACAGCGTAAATAACTACAATACAATTCAGCTAAACATGTCTAAAAATATCAAGCCAGTTTCTGATTTTAGATTTATTGAAATTAATATTCATCATCGTCAGCCTGTGTTAATCTACTGTTTGACTTAGGCCTCCCCTAATGCACACCTTCTTCAATAGGGGGTTTTTGGACCGTATCCCACCACGCTGGTCCATTGAAGGTTGGTGGGTGAACCGACTTTTTACATGCCCATCCGACGCATGGATCATCTTACTTATCAGACAATTAGGTGATCGGCCCAAATTATCCAAACCAACCAGAAAACAGCAATAATATAAAGTAACCGTGGGATTCGAACCCACGACCTCCGGTTTATAAAGCAAGGGCCAATACCGCTAGGCCAAGGAAGCGGAATTAATATTAGCAAAATAGATATAGATCAAATCGTAAGGGCTGTAGTATCCAATAATGACAATGCAACGTCGTCAGCCAAGACCACTTTGTTGCGGTTTTACCTGTCAAGTGTTGAAAATTTGTGATAATTATGAAAGTATTATTTCATAACAAATTTATCTATTCTAAATACAAAACAGTTTAAAAGAATCAAATGTGCTACTACCAAATGAGGGTCATGATTTTTTTTTGCATTGTGGGTTTACTTTTTCTGCATAAATAAAGATGTAATACAGATTAAAGGTAAACAAATTAATCTTAAAGCAGTATTTTACACATTCTGTAAAGAGTTAAGATTACAACTACAGTAGATTAGGAAAATCAAAAATACCCTAAATAATTTATTTGAGATACAAAAGACAGAGCGACTCCTGCGTTATTTTTAAATAAATTTTGATTCCTAAAGATGCAAAATGCGTAAATCACGTTATATACAAAATTATTTTATTAATTCCATTTTTTAGCCTAAGATCATTATAATAAATTTTATTTGCGTCTTTTTATTTTCCGTATTAGAGACTTTAATGCCAATTTCAATTATTATATAATTTATAATACAGTAGTTTTTGCTTAAATATACTACCAAAACAACGGGCAGCGCAAAATGTCAATGGAAAAGTGAACAATACAATAACTTGGAAAGTAAATAAATATATCCCTTTCGGAATTGTCCCGAAAAAAAATTCTTTTTCACGGTAAGACCAACGTCTCGAAAAAATGTTAACACAGAAATTTTGTCTTGTATTACTTTGAAACGTTTATTGACACGCGGCGTAAGTATCGTATTAATGCATGATTTATGAACTTTTAAAAAAGGATAAAATTTTAATAATTTTGTCTCTTGTAAACAGCCAAAGCACAGTTTTTGGAAAAATATAGTATATCCAGTAATTTACAAGTACATATTTAAAAATATCAATACTGTTATGTAATAAATGTCCACAAAGCTCTATTATTGCATGTACTAGATTTTCTTCTCAGAAACAGTCACCCTGGTTGTGAATTTAACACAACATCTCTGCGGCAAAGCTATATTGTGTTAATACTAATTTCCCGTTTATAGGGCAGAGAAGCTTTTAAGTATCAGGATAGCAAAATATTTTGGGTTATCTTTAAGATTGAGGTGTTATACAGAAAAAAAATCCTTATAATAGAGAATATTCAGAAATTAGTGAACTAAAACGCATACGCGAAACTTTACAGTTTAAAACGAGTGAATGTGAAGGATGTCTTGGTGACGGCAATGAACACATTTTTATCTATTAAAATCTATACTAAAAAGTTAATTAATTGTTACCAGTACATTATTTGATTAAAATTTCAATACATTGTTAGACGTAGGTTTTTGTAAAAGCTATGAACAAAAGCATTTACACTTGTAATAGTGACTTAATTAAATTCTGTCTGCCATATGTAATTGAATAATCGAGTTCATTTCAGAGAGTAATAATATGTATTCAATTTTGCCTATGCTATTTTTAAATCTACTTTCTTATTGAAAATTTGCATATTTAGACTATTTACCTATCAGGTATATATAATCAGGTTACATTGAATAGCCTACTAAGTTATCTACACGTAAAACTTGTTTTAATTTTCTAATTCGCAGTGGAAATTTCGTTCAATGTTAGTCATTCCTTATGCAAATAAGACAACAATTTCATTGAAAGCTTTTAAGGAAATATTTTTGAAATTATTTTAAGTTTATAATTAATCATCCCGTATGTATAATAATTTTCATTGCGTTAAAAAATCATTCTCATAAAATTTCGACGCTGTGTGTTTTCGTAGCGAATGTGTTATTTAAAAACAGTTGTATTTACTTTTTTATGAAATTTACTATTTTTCTTTATTTTTTTATTGTATTAATTAAACCCTTTAAATAAGTACCTTTATGCGATCGTACTATTTTTAGTGAAATTTCATTGAAATAAAAGGAAAAGTACACATGACTCTTTTAAATACATTTGTAATTATACCTACGGTTTTATTAAAGGTTTAACGAAATGATGAGTTCAATAACGAACTTGATTAATTGACAATAATGAACTCAAAGCAAAAGTATTAGTAAAATTGGGCTTGCTTTACGAGTACATGGAATGATTAATAAAACAAAAAAGTTTACTTACGTTCTAAGTTTCAGGAGTAAGCAAGTGGTTATTGTTAACGTGGCCTTAGACGGCTTTTGACATAATTTTGCCACGAAGGACTTTTTGTATCAAAAGCGGAAACCTAAAAATATAAAGGAAGTGATACTTTGGCATTTACACTATGTTAAAAGCAATTTAGCCACATTTTATGTAGCAAGCTCAACTTGTGTAATTTACTTTTATACGACTGTTTAAACTATAGTTTCAATTTAATGTACCTACCTATTACGGTAAGTGGTACAGAATATTGGTGGCACAGTATATTGTAAGAGGATAAAAATACAATATGTCGCATATTTTTAAATCAATCAAGGCGGACGAGCAGCCGGGCCTGCGTAGGCAATCAAAAAGAAAACATAGTAGAAAGGAAAAGAAGCATCTTACCACGTATTCATTAAGTTAAAAAAAGAACATAGACGAAGTTGAGATACCAAAATTATTTCTGAAAGCTTGAATAGGTGTCAGACAAGAATCAATAGTCCCGTTTGCAAATAAACATTCGCCATATTTATCACGAAACCCTTTCTGAGCCATTCGAACTATATAACTGAAAACAATTATGCCTCTAATGTAATTCATGTGTCGTGTGCAACATTCACGCATGAAATGTATTTGAGGTAAGCATTATATTAATTACATTATATACATTATTAAAAAATATTTAACTGGCAATGTATGCTGATATAAAACTATTAATATTTATTATAAGTATTACAAAAATATTTTTGTTTTAATAATTGTTAACTAAGTTTTGCTACTTTGAGACAGATAGCAATTGAATTTTTAAACGGTTTTTTACTTTTATTGTATGAGTAATAGTAAGTTTTGCTCTTTATAGTAATTCGACATTGCCTGTTATTTTCGTTGCGAACTAAAGCTTAAAGAAAACTTTACCCAAGGTATTGAGCTATTTTTTTTAAGACGTGATTTAACACATTTAGTACATTGTTATTAATTGGTTGCAAGTGAAATTGACGATATATGTTCATTACAAAAACACTGCTAGAGTTGCGTAAAATTGTTACAATGTATAAGAAAATTATATTTTTTTAAAGATAGTTTTGAAAACTAGGGTATGAATAATTTTGAATATCGTAAATTAAAAACATAAATGCAAAACATTTTACTGAAACACGAATTCAGAGCAGAAGTTTGAAGATCATCGTTGTTGTATGAAATTAAAAATACATACAACAATAAGCTTTGATCATATTTCGAATGAACAATTTATATTCATAATTATCTTTTTAGAAGTTATTACTGCTGTATATTATTTTCCTTTAGGAAAAGATTTTTAATGCCATGAGTTTCGTATACATATCAGACTTATTTTAATTTCTATGTTCTCTACTGCCTCAATAGCCCAGTGGAATGGACTTGAGCTTTTGAAACCAGAGGTCATGGGTTCGAATCATACGGGGACTCAACAAATTTTCATTGTTGTTTCCTAAGTGGCCTGGGCAATTTGGGCCGATCACCCAATTGCCTGATAAGTAAGATGATCCATGTCGGAAGGGCATGCAAAAGTCAGTCCACCGCATTGGACAAGCGTGGTGAGATACGGTCCAGGCTGATAAAAATGAACGTATTCAAGCATCTTAGAGCACTATTGAACCTGAAAAAATAAACATAAAGCATTAAAAAATATAATTTCTCGTTAATTATATATTTTTGTTATATAAATTATTTAAAAGTAAAAAAAACACTATAAATACGTTTTTACATAAAGTTAAAGAGCTACCGAATTTAAACAAAGCTTCCGGTGCGAGTTAACAAGTTGCAATAAGTTCAACGTGTAACTTATTGCCACTGTAGCAACAAAGTACAGCTACAGGCCTGGTTAAAAGAAAATTGATGAAATTAATAGTAATACAAACTATTCAATATAACATTCAGAGCTTTATTCGTATACATAAAATTATGAACGATCGAAAATACAAAAATATTCATCAAAACAGACTTTGCAATTTAAACCTTACTTTTCATCGTGAAATAATTATAAATTATGATCGACTATAATGTTTAAAAAAATATTAAAATAAAGTAAGAAAAGTGGGCAAAAAAAGACTTATTAATATTATGTTTCATTATAATTATGTTGGGATCTCGGCAAACGTAAGTGGGAGTTGTTATTATTGTGTAAGTTATATTAAATATTATTAAAGATTGTTTAACTCGTTCCGCCCTTGTATATGGGTTCCACCCAATTTACTTTATGCATCCGTTTTTTATCGACTCATTTATCAATTTCCATAAAACTCTTTTTTAAACACTGTTACAAATACCTCATATTACTTATTTATTATTTTAACATTTAAAAATACTTATCGTCAACGTATTATTGTATTCTTGCATTTCTCAAAAATACTTATTATACATATATCAATGATACATTCGACGTTAGGATGTTTTTGCACTAGTTTGTCTCTGTTTTATGAAAGTAAATCGGCAATATTACTATCGGCGATAAATACCTTCATTCAATTAAAGATGACAGACATAATTTAATTAAGAATCAATAAAGCCAGTTGCAACTGTCCCTTTGCTTCTTTTTGCGAGGGTCCACATCCAATGCGGAGTTTTTAAATAGAAATCTTTCAAAAACTGGCGAGGTAGTAACCTTTTATTTATTAAGGTAATTTTGAATATTAATTTAATATCTTATACTTCTATTTTCTATTTAAAAACTTTTTTTTCGTTTTAAAAACTCCTAGATGCCTTTTGCCAACTAGACGTTTTAGTATCTTTATAATACTCTAAGTAAATAACCTAAAGTCTTAATTTTTATTCATTTATGTGTGACATAAAATGGCTTACTAACTAAAAGTTTAATACTTTTAGTTTGTAAGCCATATAATAGAGTATTTGCAATATAAACTTTAGAGAAACAAAACCCTTTATATCTATACTTAAATTATAGGTAAACACAGCGTTTAAAATAAGGAACTGACTATTTTATAGAATACGGAACGACTGTACTTAAATATTACATAGATAATAAAAGTCCCAAAATACATATGTATAAATTTTTTATGGAAATTCAAAATTACCTTTAATAAATAAAAGGTTATTACTCCCAGTTTTTAAAGATTTCTATTTAAAAACTCCGCATTGACGTGGACTGCAAAAGAATCAATAAAGCCAGTTGCAACTGTCCTTTGTTTTAGTATAGTATTTTAAATGTGTTTTAAATACTCCTAGATGCCTTTTGCCAACTAGACGTTTTAGTATCTTTATAATACTCTAATTAAATAACCTAAAGTCTTAATTTTTAATCATTTATGTGTGACATAAAATGGCTTACTAACTAAAAGTATTAACCATACAATGGAGTATTTGCAATATAAACTTTAGAGAAACAAAACCCTTTATATGTATACTTAAATTATAGGTAAGCGCAGTGTTTAAAATAAGAAACTGACTATTTTATAGAATACGAAACAACCGTACTTAAAATATTACAAAGATTATAAAAGTCCCAAAATACATATGTATAATTTTTTTTTATGGCAATTTATAGTTCTTTTCATCTAATTGCAGGAAAAGAATTTAAAACAGCAAATATATTTACATCATACTTCTCACTATAAATTATGTAATCTTAGCTTTTACCACTTTGATTAAACAGCAGTATAGGTACATACTATTAAAGTACTTTAAGTAAGCCATTGCATTAGGGAAAGCTTATATCCAGCTGTGGCTAACACAGGCTGATGATGATAAAGAAATTAGGATTCCTCTTTATTGCTATTTTTAAGGATGGTCTTAACGTTCGACACCTCTAAATTACACATTGAACCGATGCCAATGGCTTCTTATCTAAGAAATTGATGACAATTTAATGAAGGAAGATAATCTAAAAGAAAACGGGTCCGTTTTCTTTATTTTTAATTATTTTACAAATTTTAGTACATAAATCTATATTATGTCTGAAATCATATCCTTGGTCGGTTAAGTTAAAAAAATTAATAATATTTAAAAAATCTGTTCGGCTTCAGATGTCCGTAAAATTGGAAAAGTTTTTTGGATGATGTCTATGCGGTAACAATAAGCTATAGTATGCATTCTTAAATATACAAAAAGACCGAATGTACTAAGAGGAAGCGACGACGTGAGACATATATGTAACAAAAGTTGTTATAAACTGAGCACCAGTCTATTAAAAGAAGGAAGCATAGAAGTGCTTACATTATAAAATAATACAAAAAAAGAAAATTGGGTGTAAGCGAAACATAATCTTGAAATATGTATATTTTTAAATTAGTTCCCGAGTCAAAAAAATAAACATAACTAGTTATACAGTCTGAAAAAGTTATAATTTCTTTCTATTCTAGATTACTACGTACATTTTGTCATGGTATTTAAAATAAATGCTATTACCCAACAGATGGCGTTTAACTGAAACCATATCTGAGATTTACGGGTCGGTTTAGAAAATTTGTTTCAGTAATTTTAATCCAAAATTGGTGAAAGCCTGGCTGAATCTTTCGCACGCATCGGTCTCCGGATGAACTTGAAAACCAGGTCGTGTTTAACGAGCACGTTGATCCGGGACCGATCAATTGACGGCACTCCTCGAAGTGGTTTCGAGTACGTTTACCTAGGAGCAAACGCTCCAACTCAGGTAGAAAACCTTGAGAGGGAGGCCTACAGAAGGATCTCGACTGGGCTGGCAGCTTTCATAAGCTTCGTCGAGTTTCTCGTCACCCATCCCACAGTGCCTCAAATCAAAAGTCTTCATCAGTGCGTCCTACCCGTTCCGACCCTACGGTGCCGAGACTTGACACTTACGGTCTGACTGGTCCACAAATTTAAAGTCGCTCAGCGAGCATGGGAGAGGGCTATGCTCGAGTATCTCTGAGGACGCATCAAAATGACGTGATCCGTCAGAGAACCAAAATCACTGAAGCCCTACCGGTTAGTAAGCTGAAGCGGCAGTGCGGTCATATAAGGCAGAACTGACGACCGCTGAGTCTAGTGTTTTGGAATGGAGACCGAGGCTCGGCAAACGTAGTGGTAGGACGCCTGCGGCAAGATGGAGTGACGACATCGCAAAGTGGCCGGTGTGGGCTGGATGAGAATAGCGAATGATATACATCATAATATGCAGTAATGTCATCTGCTACCAAAGCCTAAGTTATAAACATAATTATGGTTAGTCCTAATTAACCAGAGAATAGTAAATTAAATGAGCTCAATTGAATAAAATCAATACAATTTTTTATTAGACTAAGTAAAACAAATTTTATTTAACTGAGGTTCTTTTAAAATCTTAATGATCTTGATGATCTTAATGTTCTTTGAAAATATAAATGTTAAATCTGACACCGGTTTAAAAAATACGAGTCTGTCATGTATAAAGATTAGTCCACAAAGGAACTTTATAGAAATCGGTGTACTCTTTATTCAAACAACAATAAGACAATGACTTGATTGTAATGTTGTAGGGTGTGCTTTAGAAACTGGAGGTCGGGTTTGAATCTCGTGGGACTCAAAATATTTTCATTGTTGTTTCTAGTTGGTTAGCAATTGGGCCGATCACCCAATTGTCTGAAAAGTAAGATGATCCATGCGTCGGATGGGCATGTAAAAGTCGGTCAACCCACTGCAACCGCATTGACCAAGGTGGCGATACGGTCCAAAAAACCTAATAGATAGGGGTGTATTAGGGAGGCTATGTCCAGTAGTGACTATCAAAGGCTGGTATTGGATGATGATGATGAACATTTAATTAATGATCTTGTTTTTAGGGCTTGTGTATTTGCTTAATATTATTCCTCTGTCTGTGCTAAACGTGATATTGAATGAATATCACAGGCATGGAAACCAAACAAAACTATCAATTTAATACCACACCAATATAAAATATATTATTGGTGGATGGTGGTACCACTTAGAGAAAATATCTTTATTATATAACAATAAATCTCCATACGCTATTTAATGTTTTACATAACGTTTTTTACAAAGATTAAAACATATATATCTGTTCTTGTAGGTACAGTAAGATTTTTTATAAATTTTGGAATTAGATAAATAAATAATTTATTTCAAATAGATAAGTTTTCAATTTATTTATTTTTTACATTTGAGTGTTAAGACAAACAAAAGGTTTAAACGACTGAACGGTTGAGCCGACAAGAATATAAAAATTTCGTATAAAATGGTTTATTGTTTAAAGCGATGAAACAAGCAGGACTTTCACCTGGTGAATACTAAAGCCTTTCCTGCCATTAAGAAATGCAGCGTTAGACGCCACGAATCCACTCACCGTCCTGAGACATGAGATGTTGTCTAGTTTACCTAGTAATTACGCTGGCTACGTTGTCCTCTAAACCGGAAGACAATTGTATTTACACGCTACTGATTTGCGACTGAAAGACGGTAAAAAGGGCCTACCTTCTCCAAAATAGTGTGGTCCGGATAGATGGTAGTAAGGCTACTACACATTATTCTATTTATTTGGATTCCATCATTGTTATGGTATCTCATTATACATTAGTCAAAGTTCAAGTACAGTAGTCAAGTTCTGACTGTCCTAATCTTACTATGAATATCAGTTGTAATCAATAACGACAACTCATTAGCTTGCTAGTTAATTGCGGAAGAGCCGAGTCCATGCCTCAATGACTTTTTAACGCTATAAAGCTGGCAGTCAATGAATCTGCAATTCAAAAGTGGTAATATATTGCACTGAATACCTGTCTGAATTTAAATGAGTCTCTGAATGAATGACTACCGAATTCACGGTTTATCGAGAATATACATTTATTATTTATTGCGGTCATATTTTGTATCATTGTAATACCTATAATCGTACAAGAAGGTTGAATTAAATGTAAAAATATATTTACCATAAAGGTGTACACTTATGATAGAATAATATAAATTTCAATAACGTTATGTTGCAATAACGACAAAAATTAAAGTTTATATTACCAAAAATTCTACATTTTAGCAATTTTTAAAGACATAAATAATGATCTTTTCAAAAGGGTTCAATTTTTGCTATTTTTTTCAATATACATATTTTTTAACTTTTAAAGAAGAATTTGCTTCGAAAACTTCCGATGTTAAAGGGTGTTATGTATAAGAAAAAATAGATTTGATACCTATTAATCCACTTTTCAAAGGGTTGTATTTTACATTTTTGGCAATAGTTATCGAGATGATACTAAATCTTGAAGTCAATTCATGAAATCCACTATTTTTCGAATTTTTCGTCACCGCGTGGAGCCAATCGAAAGAGTACCCGCCGTTTTACATTACATCAAAGGAGTACTAAGGAAGAAAATCGGTTATATTTTAGAACAAGCTTCTATTAAAACATATTATAAGCCGCCGAAGAAGATTAGTCAATTATTACCATTCGTCAAATGTGAACTACTCTACTGGTACCGGGTGTGTACAAGCTAGACTGTGATTGTGGTCTATCTTACATTAAACAAACAAAAAGTACAATAAGGACCAGATTCAAAGAACACATAGCCGATGTTAAGCACCGATGCCTTAAGAAATCTTAAACCATACTTTTGACAAACTCAATGCTTTTATTTAGTAGCATTTTACTGTACTCTAATCCCACTTTGCACCTTAGAAGGAAAATTTAAGTCCTAATTGATTAAGAGGTTAAAATCTTTAATACTGTAAATGTTTGTCTCTTGAGTAATATGAATTAAACCCGTTGTTATTCAAGTGATATATATATATTGGTTTTTACTTGAAGAATCAATTTTAGTTTTTTGAAATATAATCTCTTGTACATAAATCTTAGGTTAAAATTGAAATACATCAAACATTTCCTAAGTTATTTCTAGCTTTAGTGTGAGATTAAAACAATTTAAATTCTAAATAGTTGAGTAGTTTATGATTCAATATTCATAAACATTATTTTATATTATGCATAGTTAAGCAAGAGTGAAAGGTAAATAAATTTATTTATAACATCAAATATCAAATATATTATTTATTCATGATAAAAATAACATATGACGTAATTGGATCACAAGTGCAATTTTTTTTGCATACTTATATCTATCTAACTTAAAGGTTTATAGCTAACATTTAACCCTTGAGTTGTCTGATAGTAAATTAATGTTCCTGTTTGGGTAATTTAATGTGTGTAATAAAGTTCTTTCTGTTTTATATAAACCTTTCTAATAAGATATATATATAAGCAGAACGATGGTGACCGACATAGCTCGCAAAGTTAGCAAGCTAAAGTGGCAATGGGCCGGCCATTTAGCTCGTAGAGCCGATAACCGATGGGGAAAAAAGGTTCTCGAGTGGCAGCCTCGTACTGGCCATCGCAGAGTGGGACGACCCCCCACGAGATGGAGTGACGACCTGTGCAAGTGTGCGGGAAGTCGGTGGATGCAAGTGGCGCAGGATCGTACTTCTTGGCGGCTCATGGGGGAGGCCTATGTCCAGCAGTGGACTTTCATAGGCTGATATGATGATGATGAATAAGATATAAATTTAATTTGTCGAAATTAAAATTGATTTTTAAGACGGATGCGAAACATATAATACAAAAAGTGAATTGCTTATTAATTCTACTTGATGTTGCTTAACATAAAAGTAAATAATAAAAAAATATTTTTACAAATTTTTTGGAAACGATTTAGGTTTTTGTGTGTATCTTTACATTGTCTAACGAATTTATTACCATAGTCAGTAATTTAACAAGGTTTTTTGTTATTATAATAGTTGTAAAATTATTATTACTTAAGCTTTAGTTGCAATAAGCTCATGAACTGTTGTTAAAGAACATCGTCTATTCTGTATGATTAAGCTACCATTTGCAAATGGATACAAACGTACTTTTTTAAAGTCATTGTCCTACGGTTTCGCCACACAACTACATTAAATTTCGATCTTCAGTTATTTATCGTATCAAATTTCGTATCTATTAATTTTTCTTACTACAGTAGTAGTGTGTAAAACCTCAATATTATCTAGTTTGTGTGACTATAAGTTATTTTAAACATAATATACATATAGGCAATAGCTGATTTTTGGAGATCAGTTAAGGACCTAGGATTTTATTAAAAAATTAAATTTAGTTGCAAAAGGGAAATTATTTATCATAATAGTGAAATTTAGGATAGAAAAAGCACAATACCTAACAAAAATAAAGTATTGACGAACTATATCAGAAAGAAGCAAAGCAGTGAGGTAACTTTTTACATAAAAGAACCATCACTACACTAATACAGTAATCGATTAAACGAAAAAAAAATTAAAACCTTTATTGCATTGTTTAGATAGAAAAACTAAATATTTTTTCCAAATAACAGTGACTAAATTACATTTTCAATTTATCTTAATCTTTGTCTATTAATAAATTTATCTATTAATTTATCTTCCGACCATGGAGTTAATTTCTACCATATCATGTTAATATGTTGCCCATCAGTGACATACAACCAACGGTAGTGTAAAAAATGTTTTTATACCCTAAGGCCTAATATTGCTCTCGATAATGTCTACCCCGTGACCACTGCCGCTGGAAAGTGTTCGAAACGTCGGGAATTTAAATATGTAAAATAAACGCGATAAAATCCGTAAAAACTAATTTTATTGAATATTCAATAAAGATATTCGTTCTATTTTAATGGTAGCAACTTATTAAGTTTTCTTTTCCAATTAATTCTTTAAATGATTCTTACCTAAATTTGCAATATTGTACGCTTATGAACATAATTCATAATTAGCTACCTACTTATCAAATGTGTATAAGGTAAGCAAAATAATTTCTTAAATTAACTTGTATGCCATCAGAGACGCAGTCTGTTCATTCGTTAAATTAATTAATTCTCAATTATTTTAGAACTTATTTTGCTTTTCTTGCATGTAAGGTCCTATTCATAATAATGAATAATTTATCGTAAGCATATTTTAATCCTTTTGCAATCAATTACAATCTACATACATAGCAAGGAAAGTATTTGTATATACAGATATACAGATTTTAAGTATAGTGAGTACCGTTACTGCCTCCGTAGCCCAGAAGTATAGGCGTTTGCTTTAGAAACCGGAGGTCGGAATCCTGCGGGGGACAATTTGGGCCGATCACCCAATTGTCTGAAAAGTAAGATGATCCATGGCGTCGGTGGAATGTAAAGGCAGTCACCTACCAACCCGCATTGGACCAGCGTGGTGGGATACGGTCCAAAACCCTAATGGATAGGGGTGTACTAGGGGAGGCCTATGTCCAGCAGCGGACTATTAAAGGCTGATGATGACGATGAGTACCGTTAAAGCTATGTGTAAATGAATAAGAACGAAACGAAAACGAGTCGGGAGGGGCTTACATTACCGAAAACGTCAATTACATTTGTTCTTCTCTTCTTTATTAAAGAATTGGTAAAATTATCCATGTTTTAAGTTGCACAATGTTGGTAAAAACGCCAACGCTAAGGTCTTTAACGTGGCGCAGTTTTTTTGCAACTATTCTTAACAGTGTTTCACACAAAATAGAGATGGTTTAATAAAAATATATATTTTTCTTTCACACCGATCATTTTCCCAAGTGCAACATGAGGTCAGCTTCAAATCCATTCAGGTTTGCCTGAAGGACACCTTTTAAAGAATGGTCTTGACAGCAGGGACTAATTGTTTTTCATGCCTATCGTATATATATATTATGCCTATAAATTTATAATCCATGCGGTGTATAGTATCACCGCATGGATTATAAATTTATTTATTTTTGAACCATATTGCCTTAAAAAATAAGAAAACGTCTATAATGAAAAACCTACAGCAGGAGCTCATGAGATCTAATACAGATATATTGTTAAATCATGGACCAACGTAGTGGAGGTAACCTAGTGGAGGTTACAAAGGCGGAAAAACGATAGCTCCAGAAAAGTTGTTATTCGTGAAACTAAATTTCGAAAATATATTTAAATGGAATAAATTTTGAGTCTTATTATTACCTCAATCAACAACGAATTTGTCTGAAGTAATGCATAAAGCGGCAAATGCACAGAATGTCTTTTCTGCGTTGTGAAAGTTTCTTGAACTTGTTTTCTGTACCCTACAGTTGACATTGTTCCGCTTCTAACTTTGTGACTTTTCCTGTGTAACACGAATAAAGACATTACTTGTAAGCCCAATAATTGACATAAATTTTAAGTTACAAGACTATTTTAACGTGTTGTATTAATTACATAGTTATTAGTTTTCGGAAATGGGTGAAATCAGATATCTCGAAGATTTTTCTAGTAATTAAGAAATAAAACTTCTAAGTATCTAAGATTAACATTCTAACAGGTAAAATATTGTTTTCCAACCTAAATATTAAAGAAGTTCAAATGTACGTTAAATAAATTTAATAAATTATTTCACCTATGTCTTTGTTACCTAGTTAAAAGCGAACAATATTTGTATGAATTTTTCGTTAAGGTTTTAAAGTTCAGAAATATTACATTTAATCAAACTATATACTAATGTTTTTATAGAATTTAAAACTTTTTAAAACTGTTTATTTATTTTAATTAATCTGCATATGTTTGCTTGTGATTTATTCATCACGATTCAAAAATTTTGAGTATGATGTATGATTCATTATATTTCAATTAGCAAATTTCTTCTGTAGTTGGGATTTGAATTAAATAAAGAACTTTTTTAGTTTAGTTGAAACGTACTAAACGTACGTGATACCATACGTAACGTATTAAAGTAACTATAAATTTTATTATATTTATTTAATTTTTCGTGTTATTACAAATATATGTCAATGTTGGTTTATGATAAAGACTCTGTTATTTGATGACACCATGACTATGAACTGCAAATATAACTAAATATCTAAAGTAGAAAAGAGTTTCCTAAAGTTCTACCTTCAAAAGAACAGACTAATTTTACTTCGAATCAGTTTCTACTTCACCTTTTGTTATTCAGAAAACTCGTACTCCACGAATCGGTGCGTACAAAATTTTGCGGCAAACTTTTCCAATTTCACCTCATATCAATTCACTTATTACCGAAGCATTTATTCGAATCCAATATCGTTAAAAGTAAACAAAACCATGCCTTCGGCTTATTTCATTCAGAACAAACTCTAAATCTCTAATAAAGAAAGAAATAACAGATATTATGCTTTGTTTTAGTTACTTTATTAAAAATTTTAGACACATAGATATATTTAAAAAACAATTTTTTATATAATCTACTATCTATCTATTGTTTGATTATTTTATTAAAGTTAGTACTTTTATTCTTAAAATATCAAAATGTAGACTAATTGTTAACACAGAAATAATTATTAAACGAATAATTCTTGACACTGTCATGTATAAATAAATTTCTGAGGAAATTTTTATGAATTACGAATATTATACGATAAATGACAAATTTTAACTTTGAGAAAAGTTAAGTTTTATTTGATAGGGAAATGTTCATATTTTAAGTAGGGAAAGGAGATTATTTGAATAGTGAATTGGCAGTGATATTTTTTAAAACACTTTTGTTACCCGTTAGCAATTGTACAAGTGTAAACGGTATAAAACCTTTTCACTGCTCCGGTTATTTGTCTCAGCATTTATCGAACAAAGCAATTTGCCTAACGCGTTCAAAGTGTTTTAAAATCTATCACAAATTACTTACATACATAGCACATATCAGCTTTGTAGTCCACTGCTGACCATCCATTAGGGTTTGGACCGTATCCCACCACGCTGGTCCAATGCGGGTTGGTGGTGGACTGACTTTTACATGCCCATCCGATGCATGGATCATCTTCTTTTCAGACAATTGGTGATCGGCCCAAATTCCCTAACCAACTAGGAAACAACAATGAAAATTTTGTGTCCTCTGCAGGATTCGAACCTACGACCTCCAGTTTTAAAGCAACGCCCATACCACTAGGCTACGGAGGCAGTTGTCCAAATTATTATATCACCAATATGTTACCTTGCAATCTCTCATTTGCTTCTTGCAACTATATTTATATGGTCATATGAATATAGATTGTAAGGTTTGACTATTGTTAGCCTTGTTGGTTGTTATAGAAATGTACCAAGTTAATTAATTATGTATCAAAATTATTTTATGTACACTTCTGTATTTTACGCTCTAGGTTTTCGGTTGGTAGATCGCGTGTCTGGTTTGTCCACTTATAGTTAATATCCCGCTAGATTTAAAAGTTTGACTAATATTGGACTGCCACTGGAAGACACTGGGCTATATAATGTTGTGAAAAGAGAATAGAGCTCTGCCTCCAGATCCTTCAAAACAGTTATCGCTTTCAAAAACTCAAAGGAGCTGAATCGGCTAGTAAATGGTTCACCTTGCTTCGAGTAGAACAGTTTTAAGGTCTCTCGTCATTGCTATTTAATTAAATATTATCCCGCATTTTACTCGCTTGATGTTAGAAATCTTCGTGCATAAAACACTTTGATCCCATCTACATACATTCAGAAGTTGGGTGGGAGTGACGAAACTCCTACACTTATATTGAGGGAACCAGCGCTGAATTGGTACCATTTTTGACACGTCTTCCGTTTATCTTTATCTTTCTTTATCAATTATCCATGAAAATCAGTATACCCTTTTGATTGTGGAGGTCAGATACCAGTGTGTAAAAAAAACTATCATTCAGGGTACGTACTATTCAGGTTAATCTGGATGGATCAAAAGTTAACCCTATGATAATTTGGGAAAATGGCAAGGACCGAGGGTTTTACTAGTAAATGTTTATTTAGAAAAAGTTATAATATATTTATAATAAATGTATAAAAACTCAACCGTTAAAATATGACTACACATGAGTAACTACACATGAGTAATAAAAAAAGCATTTATTAAACATACTTTTCATCGCTGCGTCTTAGGGTAGATTATGAACGAACCGTAAGAGCTAAATTAAAGGAATTTGTATACATATACAAAAACATCTATTTATGATGTTTAAGTGTATGCATATCAATTTTTTTTTAATAACCATGCAACAAAAACGTTAAATTTTGCTTCTGGTGGTAGTGTTTCATATGCATACAAATTATAACATTTTTAATAGAAAACTAAGACTTAAAAAAACTATAATAATTTTTAAAATCTTACAATCTTTTGTATCGAATTTTGCACGATATCAGCACATAAGGAACATTTTGATTAATCGTCTTCACGAATCCAATCGATTACTATACCAGTGTTATTATGTCATTGTATTCATGTGTAACGTTAGCATCATCGAGGTCGTAGTTTTTTACAAATCTAATAAAAAATGGTGATCCTCATGACTGATATTCTCTTTCTGTATATCTTAAGCCCGTAAATTGTTAATTACAATGTAAACAAGTAAATCATATGCAGCAAGTAACAAGAACCAATATAAATCACTCATTGCAACCCTTAATATTTATTAAGGAATAGTAGTTCAGAAAGAAGATAATATCTTAGATAAAAAAATATGGTACGAAATCATATTTCATATAAGATTTCTTACATCTATTTTCTGAAATGATAGTAAATGAAATTACTTATTTGTTAGAAAATACTTTTCCAAAACAAAATCGCTTAGAGTTAAAGCTCAAATTTTGTCTAATTAATGCGAATTATTTTTTTTATTATCAGTCTAAATGTCAAAAATATACGGACTGTAATATTATTTTGCAACATTGAGCTTGTAATAGAAATAAGACAACCACATTCCCTCAGAAACCGCTGACAAGATGATAGGAGGGCCGACCGCAGACCACATAACGCAATTTAGGAAAGTTATTACATAAGAGCGGTGACGTTTTTGCATTGGATCAGGTTATTAATGTCTCCTGATACAAATAAAATAAAAAAACAAACAAAACCATGGCTTACCATTCTTTGAATAAATTGCTTAATACAATTACAATTTAAAACATGAATAGTGAAAAAACTATGGGTTATATATATTTTAGTTGCATATATTGAATCGAATATAACATTAATTGCTTTCTATTTTTAACTTTCAAAAAAAAAAATCGATAGCAATTTTTAATGGTTAAATCTTTCCCTAAGCCTGCAAAGATAATTAAAAACAGATAACCGACTTAAAGTTGTTATATTTTCATATGTTGTAAAAAAATAGTCCTGTTAAGTCTCTTTCTCCTGTTCTATTCAATTCGATGGACTTGGACACCTTTCGAAATGTTATATTTATTTTATTAAATCAATAATTATTTTTCAGATTTAACGAGGTTTTTTTTTCATTTACTAAGCCAACCAAAAAATTTGAACACTAATTACATCGTTCTGCATAATACTTTCTTGCATTTACATGAATACACTTAATAAAATACTTTACGGATTATATAACGTTTTATTTATTTTACAATACTGCTAATGTTTCACATACACGCGATAAAATCCGTAGTCTTATATTAAATAAGACAATCGGTTTATTCTGTACCATTTTTCAAATACAATTGTTTTATAAAAGGGACACATGAGCATTATAGTGCAAATTACAATTATTCCAGTTTAATATGCATAATTTGAAACTAATTATGAACTTTGCATTAAAAATTTTTGAAATGGATATTTCATTGTTCCTTAACAGGCTTAAATTAATGGTATATTTTATAGGAAAACATATTACAATTCTTAAACAAAATATTATTTTCGTGAACGAGTTTAAGACGAGCCATAGAATAAGAACTTCACGCAAGCTTTTATAAGATTTTTACAAAATCGTAAAAGGAATATGGTATAATAATGTTATAAATAATTGCTTTCAATCAAGGTATGAACTTAATGATTATTTCAATACAGAGGCTTATTTAATTTCAGACAGTTTTCAGTGCAATGCATTACCACTTTCAAATGCAGATTCATTGAATGTCAGCTTTGTAGCGTCAGATTGTCATTGAGCGTAAATTCGACGCCTCTTACCTTATTGATTGGCCTCTAAACTTATAGGCTGTCGAAAATTTTTGTAAATTCATACGTTACATTGCCTTTTAGAAATACGGTAAAATATATTGTACATAATGTTTTCTATGTTTTGTATTTTTACTAGGTGTATATAATTTTTAATTGGCAGCAAGGAATAGTAGATTTGTTAAATGCTTAATAAATTCAGTGGAAAATGGCACAAACCTGGACCAGCAAAGGAAATCTAAGGCATAACAATAATTATCGTTTGCTACATCAATGTTCTATTTATGAAACCATTAACACAGGCTTTAGAGGTTTTTTGCTCTAAGTTGATTTCCCATTAAAATTATCTACTACGTCAACTGTAGCCTTAGCTTTTGTTTAACTAAAGGAAAATTGTACTTTTTATTCCAACAAAATAATTGTATTTAAAATTAATCCTTTTATGGCTTAATCTGTTGCATTGGATTATGAGTGTGCGTATAAATTTGAATGGTATATGGTTAAATACCATCCAAGAAGGCGTTTTAAATAAAAATGTCTTCATTAGCTTATAAGTGAAATGATTTCTAAGTATATTTTAAATAGGAATGAATCTATTTATTCTATTTTATTGTCGTAATTGCCTTAGTGAAATCTCCGTAACTTCAGTGCGTTGTCAAAATGCATTGTTGTATAACGTTAAACGTTCTGAAATTTTATTGAACGCTGTCAGATACTAATCATTTAGTTAAAAGTGCAGCAACTGGTGATTGAAATATATAATAATCTAAACAATTAATATGTCGTACGTAAAAAAGGTACGCCACAAATACGATTATTAACTTTAATACCATTTTAAGTCATTGAATAAGGTTCCTTTCTTATCTCTTAATTTTTTTGAGGTTAATGAAGTTCGAGTATTCAAAAGGCCTTTTCATAACGGTGGCACTATAGTTGACTATTTAACATTTTTTAAATTTCTCATAAACTTTTTACCAATTCAATTTGTTTAAAACCTGTGACTTTACAATTAATATTGGTCAACAAAACCTGGTCAACAAATATTGGTTTTATCAACTAGGAAACAATAACGTAAAGTTGTTCAGGTTATGAATATACGATTTATAAAACGGAAGAAACTACCTTATAAAGAGCTAATAAAACATAACGTTAACAATATAAATATTGTACTAGGTTGTCTTAGTAAAGGTAAATTTATTCCATATAAATAGGAATCAATTCCATTCCCATTAATAACATCAATTTTATGACATGTTTCCAAAATTAGTCTTACTGCCACGGATGATAAGGATTTCTAAACTTACATGTTATATGTTTCAATGTCCCATTCATCGATTTTGAAAATAACAAAGATCGTATTTAATTCGGAGCGTAATTTGTTTTAATACATGTACTTCTACAACCATTTTTGATACTTGTCTTGTAGTACTATGATTTCGTAATATGTTAATTTATACATATCAAAGATATAAAATGTTAAATAATCGAAAATCACAATCTTGTGCGATTCATTTGAAGACGATGGCTTAACGTTAACAGACATTCTTAAACAAAAGACATATTAAAACATGCAAGCAGGTATTTATAGAGCTATTTTAAAATAACTAATAAATTAAAGGCAACGCATTAATAAATGTGGCACTGAAGGTATTTTTATAAAATTAATTTTAAAGTATTTTAAACGCGGTCGCAGAATTAGCAGGATTGTGTTGTTATCCACTTACTTATATTTCAAATGGTTTGTAGAATTGTACTTATTAAGTGGGTATACAAAAATATGCCACTAACATATATGTTATAATATAAAAATATGTGACACAAATACGTAATTTATTGCTTACAAAGCTGTAAATTAGTTAAATTAGATATTTAAAATGATTGCGACGTTCCATCTTTTCAATTGTATGCAATTATTTGGATATCTTGACGTTTGTAAGACAGTAAAATGCACTTCTTGCAACAATGCGCGAAATACAACATGGCGTAATGCCTGAGCTGTCTAGACATTGTCAAGATACTTAGTGTCACTAGCAAAAGAAGACGACTCTGATTGACGTGAACCACTTTACTAAAATATTTTAAACGCCTATTTTATTTTGTTGAAGAATAAAAATTATTAAATAGTCGGTTATTATTTGAGAAATAAAATTAATTCAATAATTTAAATATATATTGAACAAAGTAAATAAAATGATTATTAAAAAAATTATAACTTTTATAGGTGGTGGTGGACACATCGTTTCATTACTCAAGTAGTTGCTCAGTAGCAGTAATGTTTAGAAAGAGGGTTAGAAGCAACCTACTTTAAATATGTTATTCGTAATTTTCTGCGTTACAAATCAACAACCCTTGCTACTCGCTGCGAACTTTTGTACTTATGACACTATTTATTATATTTTAAATTAACTACACGATATCCTTAAGTATGGCATGTAAGTTATACTACTATTGTAATATATAAAGTAAGTTATTGTAAAGTTACATTTGTTTTATTTATTAGCTTTTGTTCAGAAAAGTATAAAAATTACATATCTAATTCTACTCTATCTAATTTAACTACAGCTTTTTTATTTATTTTCTGTTTGCCACTGGCGTAGGCCTTCTACATTTCCTTCCATTTTTCTCTGTTCTGTGCTTCTCTTATCCACGTTTTGCCTGCTGTTTCTACAATATCATCCTTCCATCTTTTCGTTGGTCTTCCCTTTTTTTCTCTTTCCTTCTCTGGGATACCACGCCATGATAGTTTTACTCCACTTTTCCTTTCCTCTAGCAGTATGTCCAATCCATCTCCATTTTAACAATTTTATTTTTAGTGTGACATATTGAGTTTGAACCTGTTTCCTTATTGTTTTATGGTTTATTTTTCCATTTTTCTTATCCCCGTCATGCTCCTCTCCATAGCTCTTTGACACGTTCTCAGTCTGTCTGTTAGCGTTTGTTAAAGCCCATGCTTGGCAGCCATAAGTCTGCACTGGTAGTATGCAGGTATTAAATATGTTTTCTTTAACGCCAGGGCTGATTTTCTTGTCCTTCATTATTTCCTTATAAGACCAGTACTGACTGCAAGCTTTTTCTATTCTTATACGAATCTCTTTGTTATTTATGTTATCTCCTGATATGATTTGTCCTAGATACATATAATCATTAACATATTCAATGTTTTTGTTATTTAAAGTGATAATTTCTTGTGTCTTGTTTGTCCATAGTTTTGTTTTTAAAATATTCATTTCCAAGCCTACTGATTTGCTTTGTAAGTCAAGATCACTAATAGTTGCTTAAAGTTCGTGTGGTGCTTTGGCAAACAGGATGATGTCATCAGCAAACCTTAGATTGGTTAGTTTTTCTCCATTAATGGTGAGCCCGTGCTCCATCCAGGTGATTTGCCTAATATATCCTCTAGTACTGCTGTAAAAAGTTTAGGTGACAATGGATCTCCTTGTCTGCATCACTTCTCTATTTAAAAACTTACTCTCTTTTCCGAGCTGTATTGGCACCTTGGAGATTTAATGCTTCCCATATCTTAACATGTTTAAGGGAATCAAAAGCTTTAGATTATGCTCCTTGTATTTCTCAAATATTTGTCTGAAGCCTGCTTGTTCCCTTGGTTGGTTTTCGTCTAGTATTTTTGTAATTCTACCAAAAAGTATTTTCGCAAAAACTTTATATACATTAGACATGAGACTAGTAGGTCTGTAGTTGCTTACTTCGTTTTTATCTCCTTTTTTATGTAATGAGAACTTATTACTTATTTATTATCAAAAATAAGTAATAAAGGAAGCGAAGGAATTATTTCTGTGTCCAGAACCTCATTGAAGATATTCGTGAGAATGGGTGATAGTGTAGCTTTCGATGAATTAAGGTTTTATTTGTTATGCCGTCGGTTCCGGGAGCCTTGTCTTTTTTTGTGTACTATTGCATTTTCCACTTCTGATTGCATTATTTGTGGCACTTGCATTTGATTATTTATATTCTGATTGTCTTCCTGGTTGTTGTTGCGGTTTGACAACAGTTGTCTATAGAATTTCGTTGCTGTGCGTAGGATATCAGATCTTGATGTTGATGTTGATCTTTCAATTTTTTTAATTTTGGTATGCATTCTTTTTGGTCCATCAGAATTTTCTTTGCTTTTTTTACTCCACTTGTTTTGATTACAAGTTCTTCAAATAATGTCATCTTAAAGTTATATTTATCTTTTCTTTTGTTTCTATGCTTATTTCTGATGTTTATTTCCTGATTTGTTTTGTTTTGTTTTATTTTTGACTTTGATTAGGTTAATTCTATTTTGTAAAAGGTGTTTTGTTTCGTCCGATAGTTATTGTTTACATGTTTATTGTTTATCTATATTGTTTCTTTTTTCTTGAATTTCCTTCACTGCTTTTGTAATTTCAGTGGGCATATTGATGTATTTATCTTGCGTGTTTAGATGTTCTGTTTTTTTTTTATTTTTAAGGGTGTATTCTAATGTGGATACTATAAAAGTTACATTACAATTAACCAAATAGTTATGGACTGAAAAAGTAAGAAACATCCATTAAAACTTTCGCATTTTAATTATTGTAATCGAATGGATAGGATTATATAAAAAAATAATTCCCAAAATGTTCCCAAAAGAAGAATGAACTTAGTCAAATGAGTCAGATTTTTTTTCTATATGTTACTTCGTTTCTCGGCTTCTGGGTTTCTGATTTTGATTATTCTTATTTTAAATGGAAGGTTTAAGATTCCTCTAAAATTTTGGGTTAAGTAGATATTTGGGATATAAAAAATATTACGGCATCAAAAATCACAATCTTATGCGATTTAATTTCAAATGATGGAAAAACCGAAAAAGATATACTTAAATAATGTTGTGCGCAATAGTATTGGCTCATTTGATCTACATATACATAGGAGTAACATCCGCGAGTGGATATATTTATGTTTTCAGAATAACTCACAATAACCATGTTAAGACATTCGATTAAGCTATTCAATAGCCATTCATAACTCAATTAAGATCACTTATTTATTTATTTAAACTTTTTGCACATAGTGTACATAGGCGGACTTATTGCGAAAGGCATTTTCTGCCAGTCAACCTTGGGGTGATGCAGAGATAAAAATAGGGGTGGTGCAATTGTAAGTTAGAAGTAGAGAAAGTAATATAAATATATACTAATATTTATACATATATATAACTTAATGTAAGTGTTAGTTTTACAATGCTTTTTATAGAAAATCTTTTTAAAGATACAATTAAATAAATGTGCTGACTGATTTTCTACCTATTACACTATTACGAAGTAATTACAATTTGAGAAAGAAGGAAACGTTAACGCCTGTTATGAAAACTACTAAATCGGGATTTGAAGGGGAATATAATAATATTTCTTAGCATAACTTAACCAAAAGCATAACCTTACCTTCATCTACCTGTATCTACGATCACCAAGTAAAAAAGATAAAGTTCAATTATATCTGTTATTTTGAATTATAAATAATTCAAATTTCAATTTAATTATCACTAATCGTTGCACAATATTTAGTTAACCTACCTGAAGCTAAAATAAATAGATTTAAAGGGTTTCCAACTCGTAAATGCACATATATTGACAAAAACACTCTTCCATCGTCTAATTTTGTACGAATCTATCAATTATTATAATTATAATGCAAGCAACCACGCTGTATTTGTAAGTTAATACCCAATTTGAATTTCGCCATTATTAATTTAACTAATAGTTCAGCAACACACCACGTGCTGCTTTGGTTATGCTAGTAAATTGTAGCTTATATAAACGATTAAACTAGAACATAGCGCCATCTATTCAATTCTGAAACCAGTCAACAGATACATATATTTCAAAATAATTTTGAAAATATAAAGCTAAATTTGTTATTTCTAAAAATTCTTCTAATCGTGCCCTATAATTCTTAAATTAATTATTATTAGACAAGTGCATGAATTTCGAAACAAATTATAATATATCAACAGTCATTATTTTAATTACTTATTTTATTTATTATTATACATGTCAACATTGTACTAAGAATGATATTATACAAAGAAACTGCCTCCGTAGCCTAGTGGTACGTTCTGTCTTTACAAACTGAGGTCTGGGTGCAGAATCCTGCAGAACACATATACTTTTCATTGTTGTTTTGTAGTTAGGTTATGGTAATGCGGGCTTATCACCCAATTGCCTATAAAGTAATTTGATCCATACGTGTGATGGGCATGTCTTGTGTCTTGTCTTTCTTGTGCCAGCGGTCTATGAGTAAAAATAATTGAAAATAAAATTTCTTACCAGTGAGATTTTGGCAATGCAATATACATATATTTTATTCTAAAGCGCCGTACTTAAACGATACTGAATCAAACCCAACAAATATAGAGTATAGAGTAGAGTAAAATTAGAGTATGTATAAAATACCTTACCTCAAGAACAAAACATAAGGTACATTTTTGTCACTGGTTTTAAGGTACCTTGACACAAGTAAGAACTTGAATAAATTAAAATATTCATTAATTATACAAAACAAGCGCTTAACTTTTTAGCGTCTGTAAAGTTTGATGAAAGCAAGACATAATAGACCCCAGCGAGCAAACGGCTGAATTGAAATTAGTTTCGTAGCGTAATTCTGTCAGCTTTCGCCTTTGGTGGACTTAAGATACACGAGATATGAAACATTTGCTGGTCGACTATTCTGACATTCAAGTGAATAGTTTGTAAATTTATTAGCTTAAACCATACAACGGGACTTTATGTTTACCATTTACGTTGAGAGGTAATTTATCTTATTTCTAACTTAATATACAATTTTTAAATCTTGTTTTTAAAACAATGCAACGCAGAGTTTTTAAAAAACCTTATCTTCTAAGAAGTTGAAATATGCAACCTTTACATGCCTGTATTTTTCCCACTTGTTTTATTTTTTATTACGCTTAATCCAGCTTATGCACTAAATAAACTAAATGCTAGTCCAATAGTCATCAATATGTGTACTAGAAGTTGAAATTAACTTAACAACGTTTATAACTCATCCTTATCATCAACATGAGACTTTTGTTTCTGACTTAATACCCGAAGGACCAACGCTGTTTGTAATAACCACTCAAAATTGTGTTCTGCGGTCAGTGGTCCACTATTGAACTGGCACATTTTAAAAATTGTATCTAACTAAATCATAACGTAGTAGCATTTCATACTAATTGATATAAACCGCCTCCCAGTGGTAATGGCGTGGCTTTATAAACCGGAGGTCGAAGGTTCGAATACTGCAGGACTCAACAAATTTTCATTGTTGTTTCCTAGTTGGTTAGGGCGATTTGGGTTGATCACCAATTGTCTGAAAAGTAAGATTATCCATGCGTCGGATGGGCATGTAAAAGTCGGTCTACTAACCAATCCGCATCGGACCATTTAGAAACCCCTAATGGATAGGGGTGTATTAGGGGAGGCCTATGTCCAGCAGTGGACCACCACAGGTTAATGATGATGATGAGGTACGCTTATATACTTATCGAGCTCAACCTAAGTACTCCAAAACTATTGAAATTATCTTTAAGTTTTATAATGTGTTAATTATCTTAGTACATCCCTATGTATTAGACTTATTTCCTTGCGATATATACATGTATAAATATAAAAGTATAATAGCAAAAATTTACTACTAAGTTCTGACTAGAATCAAGCTTTTAAAGAAGAAAGTAGTATTCATGGGTAAAATAATATTAAGTGCTAGGAATAAAACAATAATCTTTTATTCAGATTTTCCTTAAGTAAGATTTAAATAAATTAAGTTTCAGGCAATTTATTACATCCGTACCCATATCTCATTTCCTAAAAGTAGCGCAACACATCCTTTATTTTCTTTGTTTCGTTTTTGCAAATTCAAAAATAAATTCCTCAGTCGCCTTTTCCCCTTTTGCACACATGATAGTAGGTCTAATTATGTTTAACGTCCCTTAGCGGGGAAGGTATTTTGGGATTACTTATACTTCCTTTTTCCTGCCGCCACTTTATCCACCTGATTTAAATTTCATGTTTTACGGCTCGATTTATTTCCGACTCCGAAAGTGGGCATGAATTTAATAGCAAGAATTTCAATTGTTAAAGGGTTAAATTTTATTTAAAAAGCGTTTAAAAACATTTTTTGAAATTTGTCGAAATCATGAAAACAGATACGTATAGATTGTACGAATTTCCAAAGAAATAACAAATTATTATATAATTAATGTTGTACATAGAAAAATAAATAAAAATATTTTTTAAATAAAAACGATAGAAACGATAGGTATCAAAGATCAGCCAACTACGCAGGAGATGTGATAGTGTGGACTATGGTGGTAATGGACGCGCAGGAACTGGTCCACTTCTTTTGTGCTCTCATAGTCTATTGGGACTAATAACCGAGGCAACTGGAGAGAGGTTAGGGGTAGGATCGAAGTTTTAAATGCATGTCCGACGCATGGATTATCTTACTTCACAGGCAGCTGGGTGATCAGCCTAGATTACATATTATCAAGTAACATTAAGATTTAAGCAATAAATACAATACCTTTTTTACCGAATTAGACTTTTTTTTAAATTACCTACGCAGGCAGACGAACAGTCGGGCCGCCTGGTGGGAAGTAGTCACTGACGCCAATAAACATTGCCAATACTAGTGGTATCACCAGCGCGCTGCCTACCGTGAGACATAAGGTATTAAGTTACGTTTACCCAGTAAATACGCTGGCTACAGTGCAGTTGAAACCGGAACACAGCAGTGTTTTCACGCTACTGCATTGTGGCAGAAATAGGCACCGGGGTGGTACCTACCCAAACGTTCCCCAGTAAAAAAGGGACCTACCACCAAGAATTAAAAATTATGATAACTTTATAATTTAATAAAACTTATAAGTTAGGATTTTTGTTTCAATAGTTATTAAAAAAAATATTTCTGTAAGCCAATGATGAAATCGTATCTATACCGTATGGTAGCAAATTATTTACTTTACTACCTGAACGTTTGTGGTGTGAAAATTTGTAAGACTTTATTGTAGTTGCAGCGCTAAGTAGCAACCGTCTATACTATCCAAGAGGAAAGGTTAAAGAAATCGGACCGGCCTAAGAAATAAGTCGGATGTTAAGGTTGTTGCAAGAAAACAAAAGGTGCGGATGAGAGGAAGACTTTACTTCGCCATCAAACTGAGGTCACGGAGGAAGAGGAATGAGTCTCTAAATAGTGAACGTACTTTCCCTCAACCCTACTTAATTTAGTCGCTGCGAGTTCGACGTAACTCTTTCCCACGCGACTACGTGCCTAGGTTCTTTTTAACTTAACTGAACATATAGATATAATCCATGCTCCTGAACTCATCATCACCTAAATATAAAATATTGTACATTATGTATTTTTTCGAATCTCAGATTCAAATAATTAAGTAAAAATAAATATTAGTTTTACTGCATTGCGTCACCCTATTTCATATGCTGGTAAATATCAAAGAGTTCATTAGGACACAGACAGTGTGATACAGTTACAGACGAGTGTTGAATATGAACTACCATGAGTCGTGAATTATTTATGTAAGATAACATACACAGATAGGAATACTTAATCTAAAATTTATAGAAATCAAATATTACTTTTTCTCGTAAGATATTCACATTTTCGGCAAAATATTTAGGTCATTAAAAAAAATGATATCTTACTTTCCTCCCATACATATAACATACTTTCTTGATTAATGCGTTGTAAAAGTGCCTGCATTTATGCAATATTTTAATTATCGTGCAATTTTTGTACATAAGACGTATGACTGAATTGCTTTATTTCAGATATTTTAGAATTCTCTTCACAATCTTTGATCTTTTTCTCGCATTTTTGATGTTAAAAACTATTTCTAATTTATGCTATGTTTTGTTGATATAATTTTAAATGATTTCAAATGTTAAATAAGATAGAAGACATCAATATAGGAGAAAATTAAAACGTCTTAAAGAACTAAAGTCACACTCACACAGTTTTAGTCACGAAACTACTATTAAGGTAGAAGGTATAATAAAACATTGGCCAGAACTCGTATATATTTCATTAGATTAAAGTTAGAGCTTCTCACGAGCGATAAAATCAAGAACAATGAGATAAAATCGTATCGATTTACTATGAAAGTCTAGTTAGATTCCGATTACAGTCCACGAATCTGCTTTGAATTTAAAAAAGAAGAATGCCATCTCCATGAGGCTTATACCATCTTAAGTCTAATGTAGCTTGCTTTTTTGCTACAAAGTATTAAAAAAATAACATATAGCTTTTTATTAAAAAGTTTGGCAGAAAAAGTTTTTACTTGTCACGGAAAATGGGATCCGTTTTATTTGCATGTCATATCTTATAAAATAAATATTCTTTCAAAATATATAAAAGTGTAAAGGTGGATATGTATGGAAATAATGAACTAAAAGCAATTATTAAAATACCAACACTTTATTATAAGGATGCAGGGCTGCTCACGTACTAAATTTATTAAACAGTAGTGATTCCTATAGAATTTAAATCAACTAATACGTTACTAGTACTATGAGTTTAAAACTAAATGAACACAATATTAATATATTATAAGCATATTTTTAAGGTTTTAGAAGTAGACAGAAAGAGCTGACAGCGGTTTCGTAGCAAGCATTTCGTAACACTCGAAAATCAGTTAACAAAATTCAAATTCATTGCGTAACAAACAATGTCAATTTGAAACACAAGATAATATGTTAACACGTATTCATTATAATTCTTCCATCAACTCACTGTTAGGTTTCAAATGTTGATCCTAATATTGACAAAAAATTACAGTTAAATTTGGACTAACAAAAATATGAAAATAACTGAAAATTAGGATTTGAATAAGTAGGGATATTTATATTTAACGTCTGTACAAAAGCGACCTTCCTGTTAGTCGTATGCAACAAACGAAATTTAAGGGCAAAGGGACGCATAGAATTGCCATCAGATTCTATCCAACAAAGGTTGCGTTCAACGTCAAAGACATATCGCTTTTGATTTGCTCGATTTCACGTACATAATTGCTTGGGGCCGAAGGTTATGTAACATATGAAATAGCAATAAAATGCTTTAAATGTTTTTTCAATAGATATGAAAATAATTATATAGTCAGTAGGTACCACATTTTCTGTTACTGTCGAATTATATATTATTTAGTTCCATTGATGACAACTTTCGTTCATATTGATGATACCACAATTGCATTTATAAGTACTATTTTACCCGTGTATTTTTGTCACTTATAATCAAACCTCGATGTTTTTAATTATGTTGCATATAACTTATAAGGTTATCAAAAAAGTTGATTATAAAGCTGTTAATTTAATCTTGAAAAAAACTTTTATACATGTAAGTTTTTCCGGATAATTTCTTATTTCAAAATAAATAATTTTTAAATTAGTTATTTGTTTATGAAAAATTTACATATTTTATTACAATTGTTAGTATCTAGGTGAAGCTAAAGCAATTCTGTAAAAGTAAAAGAGGTCCAGAAAAAAGTATTTTAAAATCTATCAACATCGATGCAAAACATGTAATGCATGATAAACCTTCTATTTCATTTTACATTATTATAACATCATATCGTTTTAAATCCCTTAAAGGCGAGACAGGGAATTTTCACTGCCAAAGCCTTTACAAGCCTGTGAATAACTTATCGCCTACGGATTTTTCTAGACAGCTGTAGACATCCAAAATTTTTACTGCTTTATAAGAGTAGAAATGAGTGAATAAGGTGATTGATTGAGTAACAGTTAGTTTTAAAGCGACCCTTTGGAATTTGATGTTATAATAAAATAAATCATAAATTAAACATAAAACTAGATACTTCGTAACAAAATAAGTTGAGCATGCAGCAGACTGCATGCTCTATATACAACAAATAAGCGTTTAATGGCGAAAATAGTAATAGTATGTGAATGCTGATCTAACTTTATTAATTTAATGATTGTCTTTTTTGTTTATTTTATGCTGTGATATTTTTAATGCAACAGAAGCAGATAATACCTGATATAGCATAGATTTACGATACCTCTTGCTATAATTATCAATAGCATTCACTAACATTTACAATACATCAGCAACCTATTCGAGCGAGTTAAAATTGATGTATATGAATCATATTTTTTCTATACTTTGTTGTTAAATGTACTTTGAAAATCCTATTTCATTTATGAACAAAATTTTTCTAATTAGCTTTACTATACTGGTCAATAGATAATTTGTAATTTTTTTATATTATATTCTATAAAAATTAATAAAATTGAAGCATCTGTTTCTAACATCAAAATAACTGTTTATACATGTATAACCGATACATACAACAAAACATTTTTTTTAATTTTTGTATCTATCCGTCCGTTTGTTGGTTCTATCGTCTGTCCAGTTATGAACGGACTTTCACTAAAAATTAGCTGATGTAACTGGAGAAAACTTACGTTACCTTTTTTGAAAAAAAAATAATAGAATTTACATATCACCGCCCGGACGAAGTCACGGGCCACTGCTAGCTTATAATAAATTAGAACAATTCCAAGAGATAACGATTATGAAACGTTATAGTAAGATGTGATAAACGGTTTGAATATATTTCATATATATTATGTTCCAAAAATTATACTAGCAAAATATGATTTATTAAAAAAGGTAAAAAGTTTTGCGTAACTAATATGACTTTGAAATGTACCTAATGCTATGGTTGAACGGCATGGGCGTGCGCTTTAGAAACCGGAGGTCGTGGGTTCGAATCCTGCGGAGACTCAACTACTTTAATAAATTTTTTCCTAGTTGGTTAGGACAATTTGGGCCGATCATCCAATTATCTGAAAAGTAAGATGATCCATGTGTCGGATGGGCATGTGAAAAGTCGGTCCATCCACCAACCTACATTGGATCACCGTGGTGGGATAATGGAAAGGTGAGGCCTATGTCGAGCAGTGGACTAACACAGGATAATGATGATAATACACAAAAAAGTGAAAAACGTTTAACGTAACAACTATTTTAATTTTCAATTCTAATATAACGTTAATTTGTTCTGAAACGTTAAGAATGTAAAGGAATTTTGCTTTGAAACTTATATAAAATAATATAATGAAGCTAGAATTTCAATTACGTGAGAACAAAAGGGAGTCCCGGCATTTCTGAATCTCGTGAATATTTGATAATAATAATATAGTGTTCCTATTTTTAATGAATATCTATTTCGCACCAACTAACTACCTCAACTGAACGTATTTGCTGATGGCCTTACGTTGAGTATTCATTAGATTGGATTATGCTTCAATTTACCACGTACTTAGCATAGCATATAAGGAAAACACACCAGCTTACCAGCCACGAATGCCCAGTTTTTCTGAAATTTGTTCAGTACATTTGCCTAGGCCTCCTGCGACGTCTTTTACTTTCCACTTTCAGTAAAAAACCGCCATTATGAGATTGCGCCTGGGTCACTGGCTAAAATATCGAGATAAGAGTTGTCGTTTAACAGTATGGCGATTTTGACGTCGCCCTTAAAACTGTTACAAAACTATCGTTTCTATAACTTTAATTTAATGATAGACAACGACGCTGTCCTTTTTTATTCTACGGCAGATTGTGGAAATCCTGTTTTGTGTCTACGACCAATTTGTTTGTCTGATGTTAGATTCCAAACCGATGATTCCAATAATTTTTTAAAACTTTTAATATAAAATTTTAATTATTTTTAAATAAACAGTTATTGATCATTTTTAAAAAGTTTTGTATTAGCGGAAAATTTATGATGACTTGATATTTGTATGCGCCCAGTGTATTTTAAATATTACTTAGTATAAATCCATGGCATAAATAAATTTTGAATTCTGTCGAAAAAATTTTTGATTAAAATAGAAAACAGCTAAGGCGGCGGAGATGATTAATAAAATACAATTTGCAAGTTAAAACATTGCTTCGCGCCCTCCAAACGAATGAATAATAATTAAAATCTTTCTTGTTACTATAAGAAAAAGTATTTATACTAATATAGAACTAGATAATATTAAGAATTTGTAATTTAGAATTTAATTGTGTTGTGAATTTCAATATACGCTACAAAAATAAATTATTTTAAAATCATCTATAATTACTTTCTATCATAAGCTGCCATCGTATTGCTATTGCAGTGGTACCTTTACATGGATGAGGTCATAAAAATGGTGTAGGCTTAAGAGCAAATTTGTTTATTTGTAATTAAATATTATATTGTAATTTTAGAGATTCATATATTTAAAACGTTGTATAGCCTTATAAGTGAAAAAATATAATTTTTATTTCAACTAAAATAAAAAGCTTGTTAATTATTAACTTTTAAATATATGTGCATAGTAAAAGTTTATAAAAACTTAAAATTATTAAATTTGACTCAGACGTTCGTTGTTTAAATAAAACACTTTTTCAATGTTAAAATGAAAACTTTAATAACAATTAAGGAGACAAATATGTTAATAAAAGGCAATCTGCTAGTTAAAATCTTACTTTATATATTTCTCTTTGTATATATAGATATGTTTTTTAAAGCACAAAAGAAGTTAGAGTAAAATAAATTGGTAATTATTATGAAATTGTCTTGATCTTTTGTAGGTCAATTAAATATTTAGTCTTCCTAATATTTAATCTGCATAGTTTAATAGCACAGGGTATGATTTTTTCTTTTTCTTATATATTAAAAAAAATACAAAATGTAATTTTAATCACTCGAATGGGAATGCATGATTTCTGCTACTCCCGAATTAAAAAAAAATTAGAGCTCTAATAGCGAAGTAACAAGGTTACAAACTAAAATATAAATAATCTGTGGTACATACATTCCAAATTAATGCACTTCTCTTAAAAACTGGACCAATCAAACGTACCGAAGTCTGCACCTATTTTATATTTTCGATATTAGAATATAGATACGAAATATAGCTCAAAGTATTACAAGAAAATTACGTTACCAAATATATGTATGTATAAAACGCATTTGCATAGACATCCCCCACTTCCCACAGTAAATAACAAAGAGTTCATTAGGACATAGACAGAGTGTGATACAGACAAGTGTTGAATATGAATCGTGGGTCGTGAATTATTTATGTTTGATAACACACCTAGGGTGGAATATTTCGTGTGCAATCCGGAGTAAGAGAGGACGCATTTTTACTCTGTAATAAATAGCATTGTTAATATTTTTTCTTGCCTTTAACAATTGTCTTTCCCCAGTATTATATTTTATTTATTATATATATTTTATGTGTGTACATTTGAAATGCCATTAAGTTCTTATACATGTTTTAAATTAAGTAATTCATTAAAAAAAAATCATCCACGTTTTCACCAAGTTATCATTTTAAGCTACAAAGTACGATTAGAACTTTACTATTTGTACAAATACGGCCTTTATGAAACTAAACTTTTTAATTAATTTGACATTTATTATTTTTATATACAACAGTTAAACTTTTTGTAATACACATACTCAAATTTATAATTCTTTATCGAAATAAACATAAAAACACACACATAGTTAGGAAACGCTAAAAGGAACGAAATAACTGTAAACTTTAACTTAACGTGTATAATATTATGCTATGCTTAATACATAACTAGATACATATATTTTAAAATAATTTAAAGTATAGAGCTAAATTTGTTATTTCTAAAAATTTTCTAATCGTTCCTATAATTCTTAAATTAATTATTATTAGACAAGTGCAGGAATTTCTCAACAAATTAATATATCAACAGTCATTATTTTAATTACTTATTTTATTTATTATTATACATGTCAACATTGTACTAAGAATGATATTATACAAAGAAACTGCCTCCGTAGCCTAGTGGTATGTGCTTGCACTTTACAAACTGGAGGTCGTGGGCTCGAATACTGCAGGAACACATAAACTTTTCATTGTTGTTTTGTAGTTGGTTATAGTAATGCGGGCTTATCACCCATTTGCCTATAAAGTAATTTGATCCATACGTGTGATGGGCATGTCTTGTGTCTTGTCTTTCTCTGTGCCAGCTGTCTATGAAAGTAAAAATAATTGAAAATAAAATTTCTTACCAGTGAGATTTGACAATGCAATATATATTTTATTCTAAATCGTCGTACTTAAACGATACGAATGAAACCCAACATAACATAGAGTATAGAGTAGAGTAAAAATTAGAGTATATATAAAATACCTGTACCTCAAGAACAAAACATATGGTACATTTTGTCACTGGTTTTAAGGTACCTTGACACAAGTAAGAACTTGAATAAATTAAAATATTCATTAATTATACAAAACAAGCACTTAACTTTTTAGCGTCTGTAAAGTTTCATGAAAGCAAGACATAATAGACGCCAGCGAGCAAACGGCTGAATTGAAATTAGTTTCGTAGCGTAATTCTGTCAGCTTTCGCCTTTGGTGGACTTAAGATACACGAGATATGAAACATTTGCTGGTCGACTATTCTGACATTCAAGTGAATTGTTTGTAAATTTATTAGCTTAAACCATACAATGGGACTCTACGTCCATTTACGTTGAGAGGTAATTTATCTTTCTTCTAACTTAATATACAGTTTTTAAATCTTGTTTTTAAAACAATGCAACGCAGAGTTTTTAAAAAACTTTATTTATTTTTATCTAAGAAGGTTGAAATATACATCCTTTACATGCCAATATTTTTTTTCCCACTTGTTTTATTTTTTATTACGCTTAATCCAGATTATGAACTAAATAAAATAAAAGTTAGTCCAATAGTCATCAATATTTGTACAAGAAGTTGAAATTAACTTTAATAACGCTTATAACTCATCCTTTATCATCAACATGAGACTTTTGTTTCCTGACTTAATACCGAAACGACCACCGCTGTTTGTAATGACCACTCAAAATTGTATTCTGCGGTCAGTGGTCCACTATTGAACTGGCATATTTTGAAAGTTGTATCAAACTAAATCATGACGTATGTAATGCAAGTAGCATTTCATAATAAATTATATAAACCGCCTCCCAGTGGTAAGGGCGTTTGCTTTATAAACCGGAGGTCGTAGCTTCGAATACTGCAGGGGACTCAACAAATTTTCATTGTTGTTTCCTAGTTGGTTAGGACGATTTGGGTTGATCACCCAACTGTCTGAAAAGTAAGATTATCCATGCGTCGGATGGGCATGTAAAAAGTCGGTCCACTCACCAATCCGCATCGGACCATTTAGAAACCCCCTAATGGATAGGGGTGTATTAGGGGAGGCCTATGACCAGCAGTGGACTATCACAGGCTAATGATGATGATTGAAGGTAAACGCTTATATACTTATTGAGCTCAACCTAAGTACTCTAAAAAATATTAAAATTATGTTTAAGTTTTTATTATGTGTTAATTATCTTAGTACTTCCCCATGTATTAGACTTATTTCCTTGCGATATATGTATATATATAAAAGTATAATAGCAAAAATTTACTACTATTTTCTGACTAGAATCAAGCTTTTAAGGAAGAAAGTAGTATTCATGGGTATAATATTAAGTGCTAGGAATAAAACAATAATCTTTTATTCAGATTTTCCATAAGTAAATTTAAATAACTTAAGTTTCAGGCAATTCATTACATCCGTATCCATATCTCATTTCCTAAAAGTAGCGCAACACATCCTTTATTTTCTTTGTTTCGTTTTTGCAAATTCAAAAATAAATCCCTCAGTCGCCTTTTCCCCTTTTGCACACATGATAGTAGGTCTAATTATGTTTAACGTCCCTTAGCGGGGAAGGTATTTTTGGATTACTTATACTTCCTTTTACCTGCCGCCACTTTATCCACCTGATTTAAATTTCATGTTTTACGGCCCGATTTATTTCCGACTCCGAAAATGGGCATGAATTTAATAGCGAGGATTTCAATTGTTATAGGTTTAATTTTATTTATAAAGCGTATAGACTGTACGAACTTCCAAAAAAATAACAAATTATTATATAAGTAATGTTTTACATAGAAAAATAAATAAAAATATATTTTTTAATAAAAACGATAGAAACCGTACGTATCAAAGATCAGCCTACTACGCAGGAGATGTGATAGTCCACAAATGGACGCGCAGGAACTGGTCCACTTCTTTTGTGCTCTCGTAGTCCATAAGGACTAATAACCGAGGCAACTGGAGAGAGGTCAGGGGTAGGATCGAAGTTTTAAATACACATCCGACGCATGGATTATCTTACTTCACAGGCAGCTGGGTGATCAGCCAAGATTACATATTATCAAGTAACATTGTAAGATTTAAGCAATAAATACAATACCTTTTGTACCGAATCAGACTTTTTTTTAAATTACGCACGCAGGCAGACGAACAGTCGGGCCGCCTGGTGGGAAGTTGTCACTGACGCCAATAGATATTGGCAATACTAGTGGTATCACCAGCGCGCTGCCTACCGTGAGACATAAGGTATTAAGTTACGTTTACCCAGTAAATACGCTGACTACGGTGCAGTTAACACCGGAACACAGCAGTGTTTTCACACTACTGCATTGCGGCAGAAATAGGCACCGAGGTGTTACCTACCCAACCGTTCCCCAGTAAAAAAGGGACCTACCACCAAGTATTACAAATTAAGATAATTTTATAATTTAATAAAACTTATAAGTTAGGATTTTAGTTTCAATAAATATTAAAAAAATATTGCTGTAAGCCAATGATGAAATTATTTCTATACCGTATGGTGGTAGCAAGTTATTTACTTTACTACCTGAACGTTTGTGGTGTGAAGATTTGCAAGACTTTATTGTAGTTGCAGCGCTAAGTAGCAACCGTCTATACTATCCAAGAGAAAGGTTAAAGTAATCGGACCGGCCTTAGAAATAAGGCGGATGTTAAGGTTGTTGCAAGAAAACTAAAGGTGCGGATGAGAGGAAGACTTTACTTCACCGTCAAACTGAGGACACGGAGGAAGAGGAATGAGAATTTAGTCGCTGCGAATTCGACGTAACTCTTTCCCACGCGCCTACGTGCCTAGGTTCTTTTTAACTTAACTTAAAATATAGATATAATTCATGCTCCTGAACTCATCATCACCTAAATATAAAATATTGTACAATATGTATTTTTTCGAACCTCAAATTCAAATAATTAAGTAAAAATAAATTAGTTTTACTGCATTGCGTCACCCTATTTCATATGGTGGTAAATAACAAAGAGTTCATTAGGACACAGACAGTGTGATACAGTTACAGACGAGTGTTGAATATGTAGTACCATGAGTCGTGAATTATTTATGTAAGATAACATACACAGATTGGAATACTTAATCTAAAATTTATAGGAATCAAATATTACTTTTTCTCGTAAGATATTGACATTTTCGGCAAAATACTTAGGTCAATAAAAAAAATGATATCTTACTTTCCTCTCATACATATAACATACTTTCATGATTAATGCGTTGTAAAAGTGCCTGGATTTATAATAAATTTTAATTATCATGCAATTTTTGTACATGTGACGTATGACTGAAATGCTTTATTTCAGATATTTTAGAATTCTCTTCACAATCTTTGGTCTCTTTCTCGAATATTTGATGTTAAAATATCAATAACCTTAAAATTATAAAAACTATTTCTAATTTGCTATGCAATGTTTTTTTTTAATTTATTTAACGTGTTTTGTTGATATAATTTTAATTGATTTCAAACGTTAAATCAGATAGAAGAGATCAATATAGGAGAAAATTAAAACGTCTTAAAGAACTATAGTCACACTCACACAGTTTTAGTCACGAAACTACTATAAAGGTATAAGGTATAATAAAACATTGGCAAAACCTTGTATATATTTCATTAGATTAAAGTTAGAGCTTCTGACGCGCGATAAAATCAAGAACAATGAGATAAAATCGTATCGATTTACTATGAAAGTCTAGTTACATTCCGATTACAGTCCACGAATGTGCTTTGAATTTAAAAAAGAAGAATGCCATCTCCGTGAGGCTTATACCATCTTAAGTCTAATGTAGCTTGCTTTTTTGCTACAAAGTATTAAAAAAAATACACATATAGTAATAGATTTTTATTAAAAAAAAGTTTGCGCAGAAAAAGTTTTTACTTGTCACGGAAAATGGGATCCGTTTTATTATTGCATGTCATATCTTATAAAATAAATACTCTTTTACAAATATATAAAAAGTGTAAGGTGGATATGTATGTGAAATAATGAACTAAAAGCATATATTTAAATACCAACACTTTATTATAAAGATGCAAGGGGCTGCTCACCGTACTAAATTTATTAAACAGTAGTGATTCCTATAGAATTTAAATCAACTAATACGTTACTAGTACTATGTACTTTAAAGCTAAAATGAACACAATATTAATATATTACAAGGCATATTTTTAAGGTTTTAGAAGTAGACGAGAAGAGCTGACAGCGGTTTCGTAGCAGCATTTCGTAACACCGAAAATCAGTTAACAAAATTCAAATTCATTGCGTAACAAACAATGTCAATTTGAAACACAAGATAAGTATGTTAACACGTATTCATTATAATTCCTTCCATCAACTCACTGTTAGGTTTCAATGTTGATTCTAATATTGACAAAAAAATTACACGTTAAATTTGGACTAACAAAAATATGAAAATAACTGAAAATTAGGATTTGAATAAGTAGGGATATTTATATTTAATGTTTGTACAAAAGCGACCTTCCTGTTAGTCGTATGCAACAAATGAAATTTAAGGGCAAAGGGACGCATAGAATTGCCATCAGATTCTATCCAACAAAGGTTGCGTGTCAACGTCAAAGACATATCGCTTTTGATTTGCCTCGATTTCACGTACATAATTGCTTAGCTGAAGGTTATGTGACATATGAAATAGTAATTAAATGTTTGAAATGTTTTTTCAATACATATATAAACGCAATTGCAATTATGAGTACTATTTTACCCGTGTAGTTTTGTCACTTATAATCAAATCTCCTGTTTTTAATTATGTGCTATATAACTTATAAGGTTATCGAAAAAAGTTGATTATAAAGCTGTCGATTTAATCTTGAAAAAGCTTTTATTCATGTAAGTTTTCCCGGATAATTTCTTTCAAATAAAATTTTTAAATTATTTATTGGTTTATTAAAACTAACATATTTTTTACAATTGTTAGCATCTAGGTGAAACTAAAGCAATTCTGTAAAAGTAAAAGAGGTCCAGAAAACAATATTTTAAAATCTATCAACATCGATGCAATGCGTGATAAACCTTCTATTTCATTTTACATTATTATAACATCATATCGTTTTAAATCCCTTAAAGGCGAGACAGGGAATTTTCACTGCCAAACGCTTCAAGCCTGAGACTAACTTATCGCCTTCGGATTTTTCTAGACAGCTGTAGATATCCAATATTTTTTACTGCTTTAAAAGATAAGAAATGAGGTGAATAAGGTGATTGATTGAGTAACAGTTAGTTTTTAAAGCGACCCTTTGGAATTTGATGTTATAATAAAAATAAATCAATAAATTAAACATAAAACTGATACTGTAAAATAATGTTGAGCATGCAGCAGACTGCATGCTCAACTTACACTAAATAAGCGTTTAATGGCGAAAATAGTAATAGTATGTGAAAGCTGCACTAACTTTATTAATTTAATGATTGACTGTTTTTTGTTTATTTTATGTTGTGATATTTTTAATGCAACAGAAGCAGATAATACCTGATATAGCATAGATTTACGATACCTCTTGCTATAATTATCAATAGCATTCACTAACATTTACAATACATCAGCAACCTATTCGAGCGAGTTAAAACCGATGAACATGATCATATTTTTCTATACTTTGTTGTGAAATGTACTTTGAAAACCTATTTCATTTATGAACAAAATTTTACTAATTAGCTATTGGTCAATATACAGCTGAGAAATATTATATACTGATCAATAGATAATTTGTAAAATTTTTATATCATATTCTATAAAAATAAATAAAATTGAAACATCTGTTTCTAACATCAAAATAACTGTTTATAAATGTATATATAACCGATACATACAACAAAACATTCTTTTACATTTTTGTATCTATCCGTCTGTCTGTTGGTTCTGTCGTCTGTCCAGTTATGACTGGACTTTCACTAAAAATTAGCTGATGTAACTGGAGTAAACTTACGTTACCTTTTTGGAAAAAATAACACAATTTATGCCTGGATGAAGACGCGGCCACTGCTAGTTTATAATAAATTAGAACAATTCCAAGAGTTAACGATTATGAAACGTTATAATAAGATATGATAAACTGTTTGTAATATATTTTATATATTATGTTCCAAAAATTATACTAGCAAAATATGATTTATTAAAAAAGGTAAAAAAAGTTTTGTAACCAATATGACTTTTGAATGTACCCTAATGATATGGTTGAATGGCAGGCGTGTGCTTTAGAAGCCGGAGGACGTGGGTTCGAATCTCTGCGTGAGACTCAACTACTTTAATAAATTGTTTCTAGTTGGTTAGGACAATTTGGGCCGATCACCCAATTATCTGAAAAGTAAGATGATCCAGTGTCGGATGGGCATGTGAAAGTCGGTCCATCCACCAACCCACATTGGATCACCGAGGTGGATAATGGAAAGGTGAGGCCTATGTCGAGCAGTGGACTAACACAGGCTAATGATGATAGATAATACATACAAAAAGAGAAAAACGTTTAACGTAACAACTATTTTAATTTTAAATTCTAATATAACGTTAATTTGTTCTGAAACGTTAAGAATGTAAAGGAATTTTGCGTTGAAACTTATGTAAAAAAATATTATGAAGCTAGAATTTCAATTACGTGAGAACAAAAGGGAGTCCCGGCATTTCTGAATCTCGTGAATATTTGATGATAATAATATAGTGTTCCTATTTTTAATGAATATCTATTTCGCACCAACTAACTACCTCAACTGAACGTATTTGCTGATGGCCTTACGTTGAGTATTCATTAGATTGGATTATTTGGATTATGCTTCAATTTACCACAGATTCCAAACTTCAATATTTTTTTAAAACTTTTAATTTAAAATTTTAATTATTTTTAAATAAACAGTTATTGATAATTTTTAAATAGTTTTGTATTAGCGGAAAATTCATGATGACTTGATATTTGTATGCGCCCAGTGTATTTTAAATATTACTTAGTATAAATCCATGGCATAAATAAATTTTGAATTCTGTCGAAAAAATTTTTGATTAAAATAGAAAACAGCTAAGGCGGCGGAGATGATTAATAAAATACAATTTGCAAGTTAAAACATTGCTTCGCGCCCTCCAAACGAATGAATAATAATTAAAATCTTTCTTGTTACTATAAGAAAAAGTATTTATACTAATATAGAACTAGATAATATTAAGAATTTGTAATTTAGAATTTAATTGTGTTGTGAATTTCAATATATGCTACAAAAATAAATTATTTTAAAATCATCTATAATTACTTTCTATCATAAGCTGCCATCGTATTGCTATTGCAGTGGTACCTTTACATGGATGAGGTCATAAAAATGGTGTAGGCTTAAGAGCAAATTTGTTTATTTGTAATTAAATATTATATTGTAATTTTAGAGATTCATATATTTCAAACCCTTGTCGTTGCCTTATAAGTGGTTAATAGCGTAATTACTGGTAAATCCAATTTATTAGCCACAAGGGTGAAAAAAAATATATTTTTATTACAACTAAAATAAAAAGCTTGTTAATTATTAACTTTTAAATATATGTGCATAGTAAAAGTTTATAAAAACTTAAAATTATTAAATTTGACTCAGACGTTCGTTGTTTAAATAAAAACCTTTTTCAATGTTAAAATGAAAACCTTAATAACAATTAAGGAGACAAAGATGTGAACAAAACGCAATCTGCTATATTTACATGTTTTCTTTTAAAACGACAAAAGAAGTTAGAGTAAAATAAATTGGTAATTATTATGAAATTGTCTTGATCTTTTGTAGGTCAATTAAATATTTAGTCTCCTCCTTAATATTTAATCTGCATAGTTTAATAGCACAGGGTATGATTTTTTCTTTTTTCATATATTAAAAAAATAATCACAAATTGTAATTTTAATCACTGAATGGGATTGTATGATCTCTGCTACCTCCGAATTTAAAAAAATAGGAGCTCTAATAGCGAAGAACAAGGTTACAAGAAATATAAATAAACTGTAGGTACATACATTCAAAATTAATGCACTTCTCTTAAAACTGGTCCAGTAAAATATACGAAGTCCGTAACTATTTTATATTTTAGGTATAAGAAGACAAAGACGAAAGCTACCTCAAAGTTTTACAAGAAAATTACGTTGCCTAAACATCTGTATGTGCAAAACGCGTTTGATAGACTTCCCCACTTCCACGGTAAATAACAAAGTGTTCATTAGGGCATAGACAGAGTGTGATACAGACAAGTGTTGAATATGAATCGTGGTCGTGAATTATTTATGTTTGATAACACACCTAGGGTGCAATATTTCGTGTGCGATCCGGAGCAAGAAAGGACGTATTCTTACTCCGTAATAAATAGCATTGTTTATATTTTTCTTGCCTTTAACAATTGTCTTTCCTCAGTATTATATTTTATTTATTGTATATATTTTATGTTTGTACATTTGTAATGCCATTAAGTTCTTATACATGTTTTAAATTAGTAATTCATTAAAAAAAATCATCCACGTTTTCACCAAGTTATCATTTTAATCTACAAAGTACGATTAGAACTTTACTATTTGTACAAATACGGCCTTTATGAAACTAAACTTTTTAATTAATTTGACATTTATTATTTTTATATACAACAATTAAACTTTTTGTATTACCCTACATACTCAAATTTATAATTCTTTATCGAAATAAACATAAAAACACACACATAGTTAGGAAACGCTAAAAGGAACGAAATAACTGTAAACTTTAACTTTACGGGTATAGTATTTGCGTATGCTTAATAATATACTACTGCTTATATCGACGGAGGAAAACAAAAACGTCTAAAAATAAATATTTTGATCATAACTTTGTTTGTTTTGTTTTATTTTAAATAAAAGAATATAACGAAGAAATTAACTTTCATTATTCATTAAAGTTATGATCAAAAATGTATTTTTTAAATTGTTTTTTCGCTCTTGCGATTAATTAAATTTTCTCAGTTACTAGTTCTGTTTAGTAGTTCTGTTTTCTTCCGTCGATATGTAAACTATATTGATGTACTTAAGACGATAGTTGATTTAAAATCATAAGAAAACAACTCAACATAAGAATTTGCTGTAGTTGTAGTCGAAATAAGGTCGACGGACGAATTACGGAAGTTATTCGACTCCGTTCTTAAACAGGGTAATTCTCCCAAGGCGTGGCTTTAAAGTGAGGTCTTTCTGTTTTTTAAGAAGGGTGACAATACCCTGCTTAAAAATTACCGACCGATCTCACTTTTAAGCCACATATACAAGCTGTTCTCGAGAGTCATGACGAATCGCCTCACCAACAAGCTTGATGGATTCCAGCCACCGGAGCAGGCTGGGTTACGAGAGGATTTAGCACCATAGACCACATCTTCACCATAAGGCAAGTTGCACAAAGACCATGAGTAAAATCAACCACTGTGCCTTGCCTTTGTGGACTATGGAGAAAGCTGTTGACTCTGAGAAACCTGGGCTGTTCTGGAAGCTCTTCAACGATCTCAGGTTGATTATCGATACGTCAAGGTCTTGAAAGGTCTGAGCGCCTGCGTTTATGTCCGTTCTGATTCCGGGGGGTCTAACGCGACCAATCCTATTGCATCGAGGAGTGAGACAGGGGGATGTAATATCCCCGAAACTGTTCACTAATGCATTGGAAGACGTCTGTAAAACCCTAGACTGGACTGGACGAGGCATAAACATTAACGGCGAGTACCTTTCACACCTCTGTTTCGCTGACGATATCGTCATGTTGGCCGAGTCGTCGGTGCTTGCAGGAAATGTTGCACGGCTTAAATGAATCGTCCCGACGTATCGGACTAACGATGAACTCTGACAAGACGAAAGTCATGTTCAACGAACACGTTCTCCCGATTCCGGTCAATATCGATGGTGTTACACTCGAAGTTGTCGATGAATATGTACTATTATCATGTTTTCTTCAGATTACATCTAGTTATAATTAATTTTATAGTAATATCGATATAGCTTACCCTTTGAATGACGAAAGTTATTTAAAGTGTTATAGTCGTACAGACTATTAGTTAACCGCCATCTATTGGCTAGTAGCGTCTAACACAATATTCTATTATTATTAGATTTAAATTAATTAATTAATACATTAATATATTTCTTTATCTTAACCTTAACCTTAAAACAGCACTAAGGTTGGCTTGAAAATCTGACCCAAAAATATTACTTACTTAATGTTTATCTACTCTTTATGTATGTTTTTCTGTCGTGTGGTCATATTATAGCGTCAGTAAAAAGTCGTTTTAATCTAATAATCTGACTGAACAAAACTACTTCGAATATTTGTAAGAGTCAAACATTCCTCAGAGGAAGATTTATAGCGATATCGCTTCCATTCCTTTTCATGTCGCTAATTAAACTTAAATAAGTAAATACAAATAGAAGTATTTAACAAAGAATATCATGACTTCAAATGAATTCAATGTATTAAAACAGTTTTTACGTAATCAGCGAAGTAAGGCCATTCTTAGGTTGTCTGGTTACGTAATGTCAATCACTTATTATTAAAGATTCATACTGTACTTATTTTTAAAAATATTACAATTTGCAAATTTTTTGTAAAGATGGTGATACATCAATTTATATTGTGGGCTCAATTTCGTAGATATTCTTAATATTTACTTTTCTATCAAACATTACATTTAATATTATATCGCAATTTATAAGCAAAATTATAATATATAAATACGTGATAGAGACTACAGAAACGTGTGTGTTTCTATCATAGATACATATCAGAACATGTTATGTTTAAATTTCAATAAATTAAGTATTTTGACTGCCTCCGTAGCCTAGTGGTACGGGCGTGTGTTTTAGAAACCAGAGATCGTGGGTTCGAATCCTGTGGGTTTCAACAAATTTTCATTGTTGTTTCCTAGTTGGCTAGGGCAATTTGGGCAGATCACCCAATTTTCTGAAAAGTAAGATGATCCATGCTTTGAATGGGCATATAAAAAGTCGGTCAAACCGCCAACCCGTATTGGACAAGCGTGGTGGGATACGGTCCAGAAACGCCCAAATGAAGAAGGCGTGCAGTAGGGGAGGCCTATGTCCAGCAGTGAACTAACACAGGCTGATGAGGAATAAGGTTTTATAAAATTTTCCATTTTAATTGCTAAGTGCTATTTATTTAGAACAATAACTAATAAAAGGGCTCATGAATTTTAAATTATAAGTGACATGGTGTTTATTTTTTTCTTTGTTATTCGGTTCTGCTCCTTGTTTCTGCTGGGAATGACTTACACAACTGTTTAGATTTGTATAATACTGATTAAAAATGAAAAACTAATCGCCTTAAGATTATGAAAAATTAAAAAAAAATATGGTTTCGCTATTCAACTTTAATGGATATAAGTTAAAAGTAAATATCGATATATCGTTACACTTTTATTATGTCAATTCATTCCTAAATGTATCTAGGCTACGTTCTATCCTCAGCAAGCTTTGAAGTTAGATTTAATAAAAGAAAAGTAAGAAGAATATTTTGTTGGTGCAATCATTGCAGTATCTTGAAGATATAAAATGCTTTAATAACGCGGAGGTCGTGCCTCCGCTTTAAAGCACACGCCCATACCACTAGGCTACGGATTATATTGTGATAATATCGTAGTATTATTATATTATAGTCAACTGACAACTACCATATAGGTGAATTTGATTTTTAATTACAACTAAAAACAAAATTGCACGACATGCTTAGTGTATGCGATCCCGACCACGACCTCCGGTTAATGAAGCAATGGCCAATACCAATTGAGTCCTAACTATTATGCTTTTCAATATGTTTACCGATTATAGCTAAAAGTTATAAGCGACCAAGATTACAGATAAGCTAATTACTAAGAGTAAGTATATGTGTCCGAAGACGTCCTGTCAGTTATAAAACACTACTTAGTTATTAAGATGAGTCATATCTTTTTTTTTTAATTTTAGTTTTTCAAATATTTAAAAAAATGTAACCTAATTTTATTCATAATTTAAAAAATAACCTAATTATAATCCATACTTTATGACTTTAATGTAAATGTAAGGGAATAAAATTTAGTTCACTTTTACAACTTAAATCCAACTAACTTCAACCTTTCAAATTTTAAGCCTGTTTTATAAGTTCATAGTCTTGTGAAATACTTATATAACCGGCGAGAAGTATTCGACTTTTAAAGTTAAATATAAAACAAGGCACACCGATGTCTGTATTTGTAAAAGAGCTTTAGAAAATTTATACAACAGGCTTAACGTTATATGGTACTAGATTAATATTAACGTGATATTTAAATCTAGCTTGCCAATTATGAAAAAGAGAGCCGTATTTAATAAAAATCCGGGTTATACTGTATATTCACCAAGATTTTTTTAGTCTGAATGTGTTCCTGTCATTCTACCCTAAAGGCGACAGGGATGAACAACGTGGTGGTTTAGTCGGTACGTGTCCGACATAACCGTATCTGCCCCCCGAGGACGGGAATGCGTAGGCATTACCCCATAGAAAAATGGGTTGAAAGTCAATATAGAAATTCGTCATCGCCGAAGCTAAAACCATGAAACTTTGTGTCTAACTCGTACAATGTTAACACCTCGTTTATATTACTATAGATTATATATGTTATTACTATTATTACACACGGACGAAGTCGCGGCTGTCTATAATAAAGTGAAGGGAATTGATAAGGACTACGTCTTGCCTATAAGAATCGCTATATAACATCTCATGCTTAACATCCTGAGGTATGGTTATGTATCGTTTACCAGGAATTTCACTGGAAACGGTGCCCTTTGAATCGTAAGATAGCAATGTCATACTATTAAGTCGCGCAGATATAGTTCCAATCTCAACGTATTCTTTTTTTAATATTTACTGTTTTTGTAGTTTCATTAAAAAAAAACTGGACTATTGCCCTTTTATAGTGTTTTTTATCTTTAGCCTAAATGTATGCACTATACACTCTAGGGAAATAAGCCACGCAAGCTAGCTTTTATATCCAGGTCGAAAGAGTGTGTGCCGTATTAATAGTAGATTTTAGTTCGGATAATGATTTTAATAAATACTGATCTTAAATAACTGATTTGTAGGTATAATTGAACATGGCAAAGGTAAATTAATAATAATGAAATATTTGCATCATATTGACAAATTCTATCATTTATTCGTCAAGAAATTTTAGAAAACGTATGTAAAATACTTTTATACAGTTAAATTATATACACTATTTATATATAATATTACCGTAGCCTAGTTTATTGACATAAAATTAAAGTTTATAAGTTTTCGTTTTACAATTTACATTTTAACTTATTAGGTGGCAATACCATGAAAAAATCAAATATGCAAAGTAAGGAGCAGCCTAACACTTTGAAATTTCACAGAGGTACACATGAAATGTAATATCTGCCGAAATATTAGTTTAAATTAATGCTGTAAAGGATCATCTAAATTTAAAATACTATGTATGGTTATATGATATATATATACATATATATATATATATATATATATATATATATATATATATATATATATATATATATATACTTTATATACCAATAACAATCACAAAATATATGCTTTGACCAAAATTTATCCCTAAATTATTCTATATAAACCATTAGAAAATATATATTCCTTTAAAATTACGCTTTGGTCACGTAGTAAACGTTAAACATGACACCACTTTAAATTAATGTAAAGAAATTTCTGATATTAATATTCTCTGTCTCCAATTCAAATGTAATTTTGACTTAATGTGACATTTCACGACCTCGTTGATTATATGCAATTTGCACATTAGGACGAGACTTTTCTTGTTATTTTACACACAACACAATTATTCTTTATCGCATAAAGTTCAGAAGGATCGTTATTGAAACATTTTTAATAAAAGCTCAGCCTTTATTGTATTTCATATTATCATTATAACCTTCTGTCTAAGTCAATAAACGGCTAATAACTCTTGAATTTAAAAATTACACCATTAATCTGAAGAAGTCCACTACTTATTGGATTTAATGGTGTAATATTTAAAACATACATATATTAAATACGTACAACTTATTTACCGTGGTTAATTTCTATAAACTGTTAATGAAACATTTCTAAATCAAATATAAGTAGCCTCTTTATTAAAGAGGCTCCTTCTTATACTGCACAGGGCGCGAACTTAATCTAAAATAAAAAAGGTTTTAAATATTGCAATTTAAGTTATCAAACTGTCAATATCTCTGTAGTGGTCAAGTGGTACTGACCCTTGCCATACAAATTGGTGGTAATGCGTTTTTACCCTGCGGGAAAATAAATAAGATCAATACAGAATGTATAAAATACTTACTAACATATAATTATTAACCCATTCTGCAAGAAACTACTTATTATTGTTAAAAAACTATACACATAAATATTCAAATAATATAATATTTAATTTTTTAAGGAATTTATTTAAGAAATAGCAAGGCTCCGTAATGTAAATAAAATATTTTTCTGTAAAAAGAACAACACAGCATGAATTATTCATAAGCTTCAAAAGTCTATAATTAGAGCAGTCTGAGAGACTCATTATAATTTTGTGCTACAAATTGTTGTTTTCTTCCAAGTTAAATAGACATTGTAATAATGCTTTTAAATTTTCTAAGATCTATAGAACACAATAGGTATTATAGCTATCCTTATAGCTAGTATCGTAAACTACTCACTTAATTTTTAAAATACACCTTAATCGTTACTATGAATAATTTGCAGTAGGTAATCGATGATTATAAGAACATTTTTGTTGATTGACTAAGTTTTACTTTTCATAAAAACAGTCGTCGTTCGACGTTTCTGAATGTCAGAGACCACTGCTGAGCATAGGCCTCCCCCATAAGTCGTCAAAAGGCACGATTCTATGGCACCAGCATCCACCGAACTCCTGCACCTTTGCACATGGTCGTCTCTCCATCTAATGGAAGGTCGTCTAACACTGCGATGGCTAGTACTGAGGCTGCTAGTCGAGAATATTTCTTCCCACGGTTGTCGTTTCTACGAGCTAAGTAGATGGCTCATTGCCACTTCAGCTTGCTAATTCTGCAGGCTATGCCGGTTACCATCATTCGTCTGCGGATGTCTGCATTACACACTTTATCTCACCTGACAAATACCGAGCACAGCCGTTCCATAGCTAAACTGGGAGCTTCCTATACGGCTGGCAGTGAAGTACCATGCCTTAGTGCCCTAGGTCATACTGATGAAACATTATGTTTATCTATTTTTGATGTTAACTGAATAAAAGTATCGGGAAACAACGCGCAGTTTACAAGAAATCTTTGACACGTTTTAATAAATAAAGTAAACAATATTTTCAATGCTTTTTTTGTGTACGGATTAATAGTGAATTGTTCTACTTTGACTTTGAAAATGGCTAGTGGCCTTTTTTTTAAATATACTGATGTATATTGTGTTATTTGGTTACTGAACGTATCAAAAAAGCAACCATCTTTATTAGGTCCCAGACCTCCTTAAAAACCGGAGGTCGTGGGCTCGAATCCCGCGGGGACTCAAAAAAATTTTCATTGTTGTTTCCTAGTTCATCATCATCATCAGCCTGTGACATTCCACTGCTGGACATAGGCCTCCCCTAATACACCCCTATCCATTAGGAGGTTTTGGACCGTATCCCACCACGCTGGTCCATTGCGGGTGGGTGGGTGGACCGACTTTTTACATGCCCATCCGACGCATTGATCATCTTACTTTTCAGACAATTGGCTGATCGGCCCATGTTGCCCTAACCAACTAGGAATTAACTACTAGAAATTATATCCGCTATTATAGTTAAAAATTCTATGAGAATTATTCGCATTCTCGTTAATAAACTATATACCTAAACGTCAGAATAGTTGACCAGCAAATATTTCATATTTTGTATACCCAGAGTCTCCAAAAGCATAAGCTTACAGAATTACGCTACGAAACTTGTTACAACTTAGTCGTCTTCTCTCGTCGTCTTTTATGCCTTGCTTTCATTAAAATTCACAGACGCTATAAGTTGAAAGCATGTTATATATAATTGAAGGATATGTAAATTAATTTAAGATTACACTTGCGTAAAGGATACATTTAATGTCTAGGGTCTCTAATCGTATTCAAATTTAAATATCTTCATTTATCAAATCCACTTATTTACGGATTTTTCGTTACTTAAATAGTATTATTTTGAATAACCGTCAGTTTTATTTAAAACTGACGGTTATTCGAAAACATACAGAGATACAGACATATATCAACTTAGTCTGCTCGTGATCATGGATGATAAAAATAATCCGAAACGTCGGGAATAAATATATTTAAGTAACGCGAACAACCGGAAATAAGTGGATTTGATAAGTATAATCGCGTAAATATAAGAAATAATTATCTTCATTTATCATAGGAGCGATACATACACTTATTGATTGTCAAAATATACCACCGGTTCGAAAAAGGACGCCTCTGACCTGAGAAGAACCCGCGAAAAAAACTGAGCGGGACTTTATTTTTTATAATCTTTTATAATAAATTTAAATTAAGATATTCTGTAACATATTCTTAGGCCTTAAAAACAAATCCACTAGACAGGAACTAATTAAACAAATTTACAAATAAATCCAAAAAAATAATTAATATCCTTGATTAAATCAGAAGTAGTACAAAAAGTATCATTGTTTGAATATATAAGCCTTGACACAGAGAAATCGTCGTGGTATTATAAAGATTTGCTTTTCCTTGTGATATAAGAAACCCCTTTTAAAGCTTCAAAAGCTAGTTCGCTTAAACTTTAGCTTATTTTTCAGGATTTTAAAGAAAGCTATTAAAAATATTTTAAGTTTACATTATCTTTTGTACGTAAGTATAGGTGGACGACTTCCTGGCTGATCACCATTAAAGAAACCAAAAAGTTTTGTTAAAAAGACAAGTGATATCCGTTAATTTTGATACAAGGCAATCAAAATGGACAAAAAATAAAACTAAAGAAAATAAGCATGTAATAACATAACATTAATTTTTTTTTCATAAATCAATATATATAAAAGAAAGTTGTGTTAGTTACACCACTTATAACTCAAGAACGGCAGAACAGATTTGGCTGAAAATTGTTAGGGGGTAGCTTAGAGCCAGGAGACGGACATAGGATACTTTTATCCTGTTCGACAGTGTTCCGTGTGACTTGACATGAAACGTCAGTCACTATAAAACGTGGTATAACAAAAAGAATCAAACTTGAAAAGAACAAAACGCAAATGACAGCTATGTAATGACGTATGGATGACAATTTGATATTTGTAAGAAATCAATATTAAAACTATTTCTATTAAATAAATAATTAACAAAATGGATTGAAGCGAAGTGAAGTTTAATTAATAATGCTGCGACTCAAGACGATCGAATCTTTCCCGACAAAGCCGTAATGCAAGAAGAATACAAAATACTGCAAATGAAAGGACTGAAGAAGAACAAGAAATTGCACGTAACAGCCGCATGATAGTATGGTCTTCACTTCGTGCTTCTCAATCACGAGAGCAAAGTGAAGCAGCCCGTGAAACAGCTCGGTTGGCAATGCAGAATCGTCGAACGAACAACAGAAGTCAACAAATAGATAATTTGCGACGCAGAACAAGATATTCAGTTGATTTGAATCGAGCAGCGTTTCGATACGATTGCAGCAATGATTACAGCTTGCATCCAGCGTTTGCATTGGGCAAATGGACGTTGTTTGCGAGTATTGTGGTGCATTAAAGTTTCGGAGAAACGCCTGGATTATGCTGCCTTAATCGGTAAAGTGAAATTGCTAGTGTTGACTCCGCCACATGAGCTATTGTATTCATTGCTTTGTAGGAAACACAAGAATCACGCCATTTTCTGCAAATACTGAAAATAGAATAGTTGTTTTCAAATGACGTCATTTGAGGCAGACTATTATCGAAAAGGATGATTTAATCCGATATTTAAGATATTTATTTTTGTACTTACATAGAATGTAAGTTAAAGAATAGTTTACTTTATCTATTGGTATGTATTATATTTGCTAATACTGAACTCTACTCCCCACAGAAAAGTGTTTATAACCCAGTTAATACTGTCTGGTTTTTATTTTAGATACAAGGACAGATTCACCATCGAATTGGATCATTACTACCTTCGAAGATACACAGAATAAATTTTACAAATATATTTCATGGGCAAATATGGAAGAACAACTTGATCGACGCCTAGGGATCAATGCAGGAATGAAGCGAGCAACTTTCAAGACTTGCAGTGTCTGCTTCATGAACATCATGCGTCGGTCAGGTTCTTTAAGAGTGCTTTAGAGCGTATGCCAATGATGACTATAAAGTTGTCATCAAAGCAGATAAACGACCATCTGGAACACACGAACGCACATTTAATGCTCCAACAGTAGACGAAGGTTTATCCTGATTGTTGGTGAACAATTAGAAAACGCGATATTGTGCTTACACGTCGCGACACTGGGCAACTGCAACAAATATCTGAAACTCATCGATCATATGACGCATTGCAATACCCACTGATGTTTTGGCAAGGAGAAGATGAATATTATTTTAATATTAAATGATAAATCCATTGCATGGTAAAGTATCAGTATCTTAATAATGGTTAATGTCTGTATTATTTCGCCTTTTGAAATGGTTGATTATCAAATTTTTAATTTCAGGTGAAGAAACACAAAGAAAGTTAGCTCAATGAATTATTATGCATATCGTTTGATGATTCGTCAAAATGTTGACAACTATTTGCTGCGGTTTCGTCGATTGTTTCAGCAGTATTGCGTTGACATGTATGTAAAAATAGAAACGGAACGTTTATTACTTGTTTTTATTTAGTTGTTAACATTTATTAGGTTGAACCAAGCCAAACTGCGTTCTGAGGAGTACGTTGATGATGTTAGTACTGAAGGAAATGCAGCTAATATTGGTCCATTAACTATTCTGCCGGCGACGTATATTGGTAGCCCACGTCATATGCATGAATATGCACAAGATGCAATGACATATGTTCGTCATTACGGCCGGCCAGATCTCTTTATTACTTTTACCTGTAATCCAAAATGGAATAGAAATTACTCAATTGCTGCTTCCCGGACAAACATCAAATGATAGACACGACATCACGGCACGTATATTCAGGCAAAAAAATTCGGTCCCTGATGAACTTTATTGTTAAACAACGCGTCTTTGGAGATACTCGATGCTAAATGTAATCAATCGAATGGCAAAAGCGAGGCCTGCCGCACGCACACATTCTTATTTGGTTAGTGGAAAGAATCTAGCCTGACCAAATAGATGATATCATATGGCCTGATCATAAAGTCGATCCAGACCTGCTGATGTTGCATCTACTAATATGATTCATGGACCGTGGGCCATCAATCCCCAAATCACCTTGTGCATGGTCGATGGAAAGTGCTCTAAACGATATCCACGGAAATTAACGGCGGAGACTGTCACTGGCAACGATGGAGTATCCGCTGTATCGGCGTCGATCACCAGATGACAACGGTCAAACCTGTCACAACGAAAGTGAAAAGAATGGATTTCGTTGTCGACAACAGTTGGATTGTTCCATATTCGCCACTTATTTCTAAATGATCAAGACACATTGCAACGTTGAATACTGCAACCAGTGAAGTCCATAAAATATATTTGCAAATATGTCACAAAAGGCAGTGATATGGCGGTTTTGGATTGCAACCTCGAATACCAACGATGAAATTTCACGCTATCGTTGGTCGTTAGTGAACTGTAATGAAGCGATTTTATGTATATTCGGCATTTCCATTCACGTACGTCATCCTACTGTTATACATTTCTGTGCATCTGGAGAATGGTCAACGAGATATTTCTACGGCTTCAAATGCTTACGCAACGTGCTGAAACACTCCAGTAACTACATTGACCAGTTTTTGCAATCTGCCAAAACGATCAGTTTGCACTGAACTTTGCTTTACCTGGAGATGCCACGTTATTATACTTGGAAATGCTTCATCCAAGAATTTTCAAAGACGGAAGCAAGGTGATGCGGTTCCTGGGTATCCAGATGTGCGTTCTACTGATGCTCTTGGTCGTATGTATACAGTTCATCTAAAGAATGATGAATGTTTTTATTTGGCATAATGGTAAATCGTGCGTGGCCAACTTTCATTTGAGACACTACGAACGTAGTGTAATATTGGTGTAATATTCCAACATATCGTGCTGCATGTGAAGAATTGAACTTATTAGATAACGATACTCTATTGGGATACGACAATTGCTTGAAGCCATTATCTCTGCATCTCCAAGTCAGATACGCACATTATTCGCTATCATAATTTCGCCATGATTTTCCATCAAACCCATGTAACCTGTGGCACAAATACAAGGATAGTATAGTCAGAAGATATTTCAATCAAAGTCGTGTCAGTTCCAAAATCACGATATTGAGATGAATGGAGGAGATAGATAATCGTGCTTACTCTTTGATCGAAGATATGTGTTACCTCATGTGCGGTAATTTATTAATCAGATTAGGAATGGACAGCCAAATCGTGAAATGAATGACGCATTTAATCAAGAATTGAACGGGAACGTGAATATGATCACCAGGAATTAGATTTTGTAGTTCAAAGGAATGTACCCCTGTTGAATTACAAACAGAAGGAAGTTTATGATACTTTTAATGAAGGCAATCGCTGATAAAATGGTGGTTTATATTTCCAGATGCCCCTGGTGGAACTTCGGCAAGACATTCTTATGTCATTAGTTTTATAACTGTTCGGGCGAGATCCAAATAGCGGTTTCAGGTTTTCCGGAAATAGCCAATTGATAAAGGATGCCTTTCCC